>JAAAKG020081942.1:0-16760 GCA_010014905.2 Druon quercuslanigerum | reverse complement strand
CATAAAATGGTCTCTGAAAGCGTCACTAACCCCGTCTTCCTCATATTGCATTTCCCCTTTGCCATTTCTCACGTTGAGTTTACAATTTTAAAAATTCCAGATTTTAACGTTAAACATTAATCTGTTTCAATTGGAAAGTCTTAAAAAAATGTAAATTCCCAATTAAAACTTTATAAACTATTTTTAATTTAAAAATAACTTTAAAATAATATATTTTTAATTGAAGTCTTTTATTAAATTTCAGTCTAAAATATTACATTTTTAAACCATTCAATTTGATATTTTTCAATGGAGAAAAAGAACAATTAAATTATATTCAAAACTAAACAGACAAAAATAAACTTTGAACATTATAATAAATTGCCCTTGAACACCTATTAATTATTCTTCGAAAAAATTCTAGAAGTTGAAAAGATATTTAAAAGATTTGTAAAAATTCTAAATTATTGTAAAACTTGAAATTATTTCAAATAATTTGAACGAAGTGTCTACGAATACCGATAACATCCGGCATTCGTACCAAAATTTCTGTGCACATAGCCCAGGCCTAATTTAAAACAAAATGTAGATTTTGGCAGATTTCGAAGCAAAAATTTAGAATATTTTTAATAATTCTAAAGGGCTACAAAAGAATAATAATATTTTTTTAAGATTGCTATGAAAATTGAAAATTATTCTTTATTTTGACAAATTGATTAAAATTAAAATAGTTTTAAAAGATATTTAAAAGGTGTTTACAAGTTTGAAAAAATATTTTTAGATTAACGAAAAATTGGAAGCAAAAGTAAAATGTTTCAATACCTCGAAATAAAATTTCGAATCATTTTAAGAATTTTTAAACTATTTAAAATTAAAATAATTTAACTATTAATTTAAACAGGGGTGTTTTAGTCTTTTAAAAATTTATATTTATAACTGGAATTTATTCAGAATAATAATAATAATAATAATAATAATAATAATAATTCTAACTTGGAACCAAGAATTTAAAATTTTTTAACAAATTCCGAGGTAGTACTAGAAATTTTAGAAAAGGAACAAAATTCTAAATTAGAACAGAAAATTTGTCCAAAGAATTCTAATTGTGGGTTAAAGCAGGCAATTTTCAAATTTTAACGTATTCTGAGTTGAAACTGGAGCTTATCGAAAAGAGTAATAATTTTTCTTGAAACAGAGAATTAAAACATTTAAATAAATTCCGAGCTGGCACAGGGAATTTTTTAACGGAATAAATTATAATTCGAAGTTGAAACTCGATATTTTCGAAAAAAAATTAAATTATGAATTGCAACAAGGAATTTTACAAAAAATGATAATTATTATTTGAAAAGGAAAATTTTCGAAAACTATTAAAATTCCGGATTTGAACAAGGAAATTTCAATTTTTAACCAATTCTTACTTGGAACTGGAATGTATCCAGGAGAATAACAATTCTCAATCGAAAATCAAATTTTTCCGACTAAATTATTTTTATGTGTTAAAACTATGTATTTTTAAAATATTTAAATTACGAATAGGAACAGGGAATTTTACAAATAATTCTCATTTTTAAAATTGGCTGATTTTTAAATTTTGTAATCTGGCAGTTTAACTGCATTTAATTAAAAATTGTTCGAAGGAAGAATCCTTTTTTAGAAATATACGCATTATTTTTCCAGGTGTTACAAGTCACAATCTTCATGGAATCTGTATTATCATCAGATAATAACAAATCCTTTAATTTAAAAAATTTTTTTTTCAAGTAAATTTTTTCTAAAAAAGATATAAAAAAGAAGCCAAAAAATATTTGTTTCTTTTGAAGAAAAAAAAAAATTGGTAAAACAATTTTTGAATGACTATAGCTCCACAATAAAAAATATCAGAATATTTTAGTTAAGATTTGACGAATCTGCGAACCTTTTCGAAGAAAATTGTCCTTTTTCAAGTTTTATAGAAAAAATTTTGTTCAGAGCTGTTTAACAAAATGCGAAGAAAAATGTTTTTCATTAAGCTCGATGTAGTAATTTTTGTAGCAATTTTTGTCAGAATTTAAATGAAGAATTTCCAAATAATATCAAAGTTTTCTGTAAAATTATTTAAGCTAAATATTAGGTTAATGCAGGCTAGGATTTGAAATTTGACCCTAATGAAATTTTTTATAGTTTTTATATATTTTGAATATCATTTTCTTTTATGACAAAAAATAGTTTCTTTGAATAATTTTTTTCTCTTTCAAATTTTTCATTCAAAACAATTATCAGTTCTTCCACGAAAATTTTCTTTAACTTTTATGAATAAGACACTGTAAAGTGTGTATTTTAAACTATCCTTGTCTCTATTAAAAAAGTTATTTTTAATTATAATCACAAAATTCCTTATTCGTAATAAATTCTTCAGTTAGAATTAATAAAGCTTTGGGTATTTAGGACAATTCTTTTGTTAAGCCAAATGTCAATATATTTTTCTTAGAATGTAGCCTAATTTTTTTTCCTTAACAAAATATTTTAAAAGAAGAAATATTTTTAAAATAATTTTTTTGATTTAAAAACATTTTCTTTGAATTAAAGAAACATTTTCAGAATGTACGAAGAACTGCCTGATTTCTTCATGAACTTTAAATTATTGGAAAATTTGGTTTTATTGTCTTGAAAAGGGTATTGGATAAACGCTGAAGACTCTTCAATGTTTTGTAAATTTTTATTGATTGCGATTAAAAAAAAAAATAAAATACTAGAGAAAAAAAGGAAATGGATTTGGAGGTTGCCTTCTTTTTCTTTCTTCTTTCTTTAATCTATTTTTTTATTTCAAAGAGATCCTTAATTAAATTAAAAACTCTTACGCGTCAAAAATATTGTTTATAGTTTGATACTTTCCTCTCAGGGACTGGTTCTTAGGGTCTTAATGCTTGATCAATATTCAAATAAAATTCGAGATTAGATTCGAGACAAGTTTCGAGACGAGATTTGAGAATAGATTCGAGGCGATAGTCGATACGAGATTCGAGGAGCAATTCGGGACAATATTCGAGGGGAAATTCGTCGAAAAATTCGAGCCGAGATTCGAGACGAGTTACGAGACGATATTCGAGAGGAAATTCAAGGCGAGATTTGATACAAGATTGGAGGCGAGATTCAAGACGATACAGCATTTCAAGCGTGATTCTAGACATGATTCAAGACGATGCGAGATTCAAAAAGAGATTCAAGGCGACATCGAGACGGAATCCGAGACGAGACTCGAGACGAGATGTGATAAGAAGTGAGGCAGTTACGAGTAAATTTGAAAGCCACAATTTTTTAAAATTTCATTAGAGAGAAAAAGAGGGAAGGAAAGTAGAAAGGTAGCGGAAGTCGGTTGCAGAAGTAGCCTCGTTGTTTCAGATTTATATTCTCGGCGGCAAATGTCAAAACATTTTTCTTAGAATGTAGCCTAATTTTGTTTTTTAAAATTATTATAAAAGAAGAACAATTTTTTTAATAATTTCTTTGATTTAAAAAAATTTTCTTTGAATTAAAGAAAAATTTTCAGAATGTACGAAGAACATCCTGATTTCCTCATGAACTTTGAATTATTGGAAAATTTGGTTTTATTTTCTTGAATAGGATATTGGATAAACGTTGAACCACCGTTGAATGTTTTGTACATTTTTATTGATTGTGATTTTAAAAATAAAAAATTTAATACAAGAGAAAAAAAGGAAATGGATTTGGAGGTTGCCTTCTTTTTATTTCTTCTTTCTTTAATCTGTTTTTTTTTTTTATTTCAAAGAGATCCTTAATTCAATAATAAACTTTTATGTGTCAATCCCATAGTAAAATAATTGATGAATAGCCTGATATTGTTTATAGTTTGATATTTTCCTCTCAAAGATTGGTTCTTAAGGTCTTAATAGTTTATCGAAATTCAAGAAAAAATTCGAGATGAGAGTCGAGACAAGATTCGAGAAAAGATTCGAGACGAGATTTGAGACTAGATTCGAGTCGAGATGCGAGACTCGATTCGAGACGAGATTCAACACGAGATTCGATACGAGATTCAACACGAGATTGGATACGAGATTCGAGGCAAGATTCCAGTCGAGATTCGAGGGATCATGCAAGACGAGATTTGGTACCTGATTCGATACGAGATTCGAGACGAGATTCGAAACGGGATTCAAGAGGCGTTTCAAGACGATATTTGATACCAGATTTGAGACGAGATTCAAGACGAGAAAAGTTTTCAAGCGTGATTCTAGACACGATTCAAGATGAGGCGAGATTCGAGAAGAGATTCTAGGTGACATCGAGACAGAATTCAAGACGAGATTCAAGATGAGATTCGAGACGAGATTCGAGACGAGATTCGAGACGAGATTCGAGACGAGATTTGAGACGAGATTCGAGACGAGATTTGAGACAAGATTCGTGACGAGATGTGATAAGCAGTGAGGCAGTTGCGAGTGAATTTCAAAGCCACAATTTTTAAAATTTTATTAGAGATAAAAAGGGGGAGGAAAGTGGAAATGTAGCTGCAGGCGGTTGCAGAAGTAGCCTCGTTGTTTCAGTTTTATATTCTCGACGGGTTGACGTTAATGGAATACCATTAACTTCGCTTTTAATACGTGCAGTCTAATTCTTCTCAGAGCTACTCAACGAAGCTTTCGAACAAAAATTGCTTCAATAACAGTCAATTTTCGCTTTTTTCTTGAAACATCTTCTACCGCCAATAATCTATCGATGAATGTGAAGTCAGGATTTTTTTTTTACAAGACACAAAAGAAAGTCTCAGACGTTCAAATAAAATATATCTAGAAGATAAAAGAAATTCTAAAAAGTTAAAAATTATCAGATGTTAGATATTTGTGTCGGATAGGATTCTAAGAAATTTAAAAAAAATATTTTTTCATTTTACAGGATTTTACAAAGATTTAGAAAAATTCGAGTAATTTTAAGAAAGAAATTTAAAAACATTTTATGAATTTAAAAAAATCTTTTTCAGCTTGAAAACATTGTTGACCTCTTCAAACCTGCTGGAATTTTTGAATATCTTTTAACTAAGTGGAATTTTCAAAATTCGTCAAATCAAGAAAGGTTTTTTTTCTTGAAATCTTAAAAAATGTACATTTTTTATAGAATTTAAAAAAATAACAATTCATCATTTTTTTTTTTTAAACCTTCTAAATATCTTTCAAAATGATCAGAATTTTTTTCTTAAGATTTCCAAAAAATCCTCAAAATAAAAAAATGCATTCTTAAGAATTTTTTTTTGAATCCTTTCAAAATTCTTAAATAGCTTCTAAATTTTTGGTTCGAAAATTTCGAGTATCTGTATAAACTTTTTTGAAATATTTTTAAAGCTTTTAAATATCTCTTAAATGTACACAAATATTTTTAGAATTTTCTGATCATGCTCAACTAAAAATGTTTGCGTTACAATCTTCCACATTCTTTTAGAAACAGTTTTCCTATTCTCATGAAAATACTAAAAATTTCTAAAAAGATTCCTTTTTCAAATATTGAAAAATTTACACTTTTTGTTTAAAACTCTTTAAAATTTTCTTCACATTTCAATTCTTATTTAATTTGTTACAAAATGTTGAATATCTTTTAAAATAATTAAAAGTTTTCCTCGAATTTTTTTGAATCTTGAATAATTAAAAAAAAATTTTCTTAAAATCTTCTAGACTTTTTAAAATAAAAAAAAACATTAAATAATTATGTTCTTCATTTTTGTATTTTTTTGGTTGAAATTTCTGTGCAAGTATTCGATTGACTGATATTTCAAACTTATTTTCTGTGAACGCTAACCCACGTACCCTCGCTTTCTCGAGGTCGACACTTTCTTCGTCAAAGATGTCTTTCTTAGACACTTTTCCAAAAATATTATTAGTAAAATACTTATCAGATCAGTTAATATAGCTAAAGGGTTATTAATAAATGTATTTTTATAATTTTTAAAACATTTGCTAAAAAAGTTAAGAACAGAACTGTCACTTCTATAATTGTAGAATTATATATAATTTAAACTTACTCTTTAAAAAGTATTTTTTTAAATTTAAAATTTCTCACTTGGAAATTCTGCTTTTGAAAAAGTCTGAAAAATTTGTAATTTTAAATATTTTTAGGAAAAGGATTTGTAGATTTATATAGTAGATTGGTCAACAAAAAATTTTTTTTTAAACAAAATATTTCTTTTTGAATAAAATTTTTACCTAATTAAAATAATTGCTTTAAATAAATATTTTTTCTTCTTCTAAAGGCATAAATTGTATTCTTTTTACTCAGGCACATCAATCAAATTGTAAGCAGGTATTTTAAAGAAAAGGTAGCAATTTATATTTAAAATATAAAATATTGCAAGCTCATTAACTGATAAAAATTTTTTCTCTTCAATTAAAAATTAAAAAATTATACAATTCTTTTCAACATTTTCGTTTTTTAAGATTGAGTCATACTATTGACAAGGAATTTTCTTAGAGCCACTTATAATTCAATAGAGTTGGCAAAAGCTCGAACGAGCAGTTTTTTGAATTGAGATATAAAAAGCTCCAGCCTTTTGTGGAACGAATTGTTTTTGGATAAAGTTTTCTTTGCAGATATTAGCTTGTCTTTACAATTTTTTTGGTGGTTTGATAAAGCTAAGTACAGTGAAACTCTGAGACTGTGTCGGTTTGGGGGCTGGCGGTGGTGGGAAACAAACCCAAGAGAGTTCCCCATCAATTCTCGGAAGATCTATATCAGGGAGCCCTATCTCAGAGTTTCACAATATTAATGATAGAATGTGTTTTATTTTGGTAATGCGGTCCAATTCAAATAAAAATGGATTCAGATGTCAACTAGTTGCAGCTCTTCTTCAATACATCATCTAATACAAAAAAATTTGTTTTCAAACAATATGTAATGTATTGGAAAAGAATTAAAAAATTTGATTAAACAAAACACAAAACAAAAACGTATAAATTTACATTTCAGTATGCCAAATAATTTAACCTTTACTACTATTCCCTACAAAAGATATGTGGATGATATCCTAGTAATTGTTCCTACTAAAAAAAAGATTAATTCATAAAGACTTTCAACAATATTAAAAACTCAATTAAATTCACGATTGAAAAAGAGGATAATAACTCTATTGCTTATCTAGATTTATTAATTATTAAAACTTCAGAAGGTAATTTAATAACAAATTGGTATAAAAAAGTGTCTTGGTGAGGACGTTATTTGAATTATAATTCTCGTCACTTATTTTCTTAAAATGTTGGTCTAATTAAAGGTCTTATTGATAGATGTGTTAAATTAAGTAGTATTAAATTTCGTAAAAAAAATCAGATCAACTAAAACTTACTCTTTTACAAAATAATTACCCACTCCAATTAGTAAACCAAATCATTAAAGAAAGAATCCATGAAATTTATGACAATTCATCTAAAAATAAAAAATTGATTGAAACTTATGATAAATATGATCTATAAGTTTCGTTTCCATATATTGAAGATCTTTCTGAGCTTCTGAGAAGTGGTTTAAAAAAATAGAACATTAATGTGTATTTCACAAACAACTACGCACTTAAAAAATTTAATGTGATCAATGTGATCACTATTTTGATTTTGAGATTAATAATATCAAAATTTTAGTTAGTGAAAACAATACTTAAAAAATAAGAATTTCAGAATCTATTTTCATAAATAAATTCATTAAAACTTCCATTCATTTCATTTATCAAACTATTTTATAAAACATGAGTTATACATTAACTGAACCGCTGTACAGTGCGGCAATTTAGAAAATTGGGGTTCAAAATGATCCAGAGCATACCATTTTCATCCGATTTTATATTTTTTTTAAATTAAAGATAATTAAATTCTGAAGAGGTCTGTCGGGGTCGATTTTGCTAAAAAGGCTATGTTTGTTTATTATTAAAGTTGCAAAATGCCAAAAAACCATAATTTTTCATATTTGAGCTGTCTGTTCTGTAGCATTAATTGGTTTTACATCAGAAAGGTGAAAAACTGATAGATATACAATCGATAAGAAATCCTACTAACTATGATGAAGTTTGTGCAATCTGTTTAATTGTTATAAACAAATTTATCAACAAAATCGATTATTGATGTACATTAAAGCCTGGAAGTTCTATTCATCATGTTTTTTGATGAGAAATCCAGTGAAATTAATGTTTCGTTAAACTCAAATACTAAAGTATAATTTTTCGATTGCTATAAACAAATTTCATAAAGAAATTTACTAAATAAGCACCTTTGTATATATAAAATGCATTTTTTCTGCGCAATTATTAGGTTTGCCTTCAAAAATAAAAATTCTATGACAGAAATTTACACTAAAAATATTTACTGTTCTTATGAACAATACTCTTCTAATAAAATGTTAGGCGCAATTTTATACCATAACGCAAAATTTAAACATGAGTTGCCACTAATGAGTAAAAATAATCAAATCTTTAGTTTCATTCTTTTCCACCAACTTCTTGTTACTTTGAAGCTTCCAGCTTAGTATGAATGTCAATCATTTAATTCGTACGTTTACTGGAAATATTATAAAAATAGTTTTGCACGAATACCCAAATAGCTTCAATAGTTGTATTCACATTCAAAGATATACAATTTGTCAATTAGTATGTGGTATTGACTGATGGAAGTTTTGTTGATGCCGACAGCAATGAGTTTGAGTTGTCGTGAATTCACGTCCGGAGGGGTCTGAATTGGAGTCCCAATCTTAAATAAGAAAATATTTGTTATTAAACGTGGATAATATTTTTAGACTGATTTTATTACTTACGGGCTTAAACTCAATTAATTTATTGATTGTATTTTTGGCTTTCCCTCGGTTAGTATTTTTTTTCCTTTTTCAGTCGGAGGAACTAATTGAGTCAATATCACTATTGAATTAGTTGCACGATCCCATTTTGTAAAGCATACGACAATTATAATGTTCAATATATTGTTATTATAAATGTTTAAAATTATAATAAAACTTTTTTTACAGTAAGATTAATATATTATACACACCAAGCATAGATAAGTTTAGTTTTTCAGCTTCATAAACTTTCCAAATCGCACTTATATACTTTGGATAATTATCCACAAAATTATTTGCATCCATTTCTGGGAACAGTAGCTTAAACTCGGCATCGATCTACCGAGATTAAAATAAAAGGATTACAAATCATAATTTACAGATGCGTATTAATATACTAATTATGAACTTACTAATTCTAGAATATTAATAAAACGAGAAAAAATCTTAAAGAAACGTTCATTGATGTATAAAGAACGTCTGATTTTAAATGTAGTTTTTGTTTTTTCAATTATTAGATCTTTTTCTTTAGGTGTCGCTCTTTGCATATATTCAATTGCAGCTTTGAGGTTTGATGTTTCATCAACTGGCTCATCTACTTTAAGCGGAAGAATAACAGAAGATTTACTAACTTCTTTGGGTTTCTTCTGGTTTTTTAAATTTGCTGGAGTCCAACAGTGATTAGATAAGCCAGATTGGATATATCCTGTGCCGGTTTGAGGATCATAAAAATGCTCCTGTGAATGAGTATATTATAGTTATCATGATGTGAATATTGGTAAAAATGTATTATTTTTAGTTTCTAATCACATATTCCAATAGTGTTTGAGTGTTTCTGATACTAGAGAATAATGCAACAACTGCAGCTGCGCACTCAGCTTTTAAAGATGAAGAAAGAGATCGTTTTGATAGTTTCTTATAATCTGTCAAATAGCGAACAATTTAGCTGGCTATTTTTTTTCGATTAGATGTTGTTAAAAAATTATGCTGTACGTAATCTTTTAGCAAATCTGCCCCATATGGTTGGTTTGAAATAAGTTGTTACAATTTCTGAAATAGTAATTAATTAAATAAATAGAAGTAATACTATCAGTCAGGGTATTATTTTATCTAGACAGACCTAATCAGTTTTAAAATCCATTTTTTCTGAGTAAGAAATAAATAAACATAAAAATTATTGTCAAAATACCTCCTTCGTGAAACTTTGTGGTGCATTAAGATCATGCTTAAACTTTTTAGAAGGTGTTGAGTGAGTAGATTCACACGCTCGTAAAAACAATAACCTTATTGTAATGAATTTGAGGTTATATTTTAGTTATCGGATGTTATAATAAAAATTACGCTTTACTTACTTACTTTATAATTGACATGCGCTGAAGTTGTATATCTTTTACTTGTATTTAATGACTCCATGTAATGACATAAACAAAAAACCACCAAAAAATAAAATTACACTGAGGCTAATTCACACGTGTCTATGCTTGTATGGCATGCAGTAACTGTACTTACTCGCGAGATCCCGCGCAAAATAAAGCGCAGCGTCATAATTTAAGATAGCTTTGTGTAATTTAAACATATTAATTGTGTTACTATAGAACCTATCTACACAGTCTTTATGTTAAATTAACATTTGAAAAGTGTTATTTATAGCACTGACCGAATCGGAAGATTTTTTAACATAAATTTTGTGTTGAATGGCGAGTGACATAAAAAAAGTGTAGCTTTGCTCTGAAATAACACTTGAGTAGGTTAAAAAATGCATGGATTGATCGATACAAACAGTATGTGTAGAATTAACATAATTTTTGTGTAAAAAAATCATCTAGATAAAATTTTATGTTAAATTTTACGAAAAATGAATGAAAAATGAATTCCTATTAATGTAGAATTTATGGCGTGTTAAAGACAAAAAAATTCTATTTTTCCATTGCAGAAAAAAGTAACATTTTCTTGATTATTTCCAAAACTAATAAAGTCATCACATTTATTTATAGGACTAAAAATATGTGGAATAAAATTTTCTAATGAGATATGTTATTGAAAAATTAAAATTCGACCTGAAAAAAAATAATACTCAGGGGCCAACTAAAACGACAGCGTTTCGGGCGTATCCGCTTTTGATCGCCAGCGGTTCAATTATAAAATTAATTTTTTTCTTAATTTTTAATTAAATTTACTCTAGCGCACTTTTCATTAGATTTTCCATTTTAAAATCGGCCTTTCCTAATTGTTCATGCAGAATTGACTTTATTTATGATGTATTCGTTAGTCCATGTTAAACCTTCTAAATAAAAGAATCTGTTGTTAAACATTTTTTTTAATGTAGTAAATATAGTATAATTTGCATCCTGCTTTATTTTTGAGCCTTCAAATTTAAAGTTCTTTTATATTCTTCTTAATAAAAAGGTCACATTTCAAAATATATGCATGAACAAGGTTTAAACTATAACATTTAGCTGAATTTATAAAATCTGGCTCACTCCAAAATTATGTTCTGGTGTAAAACTTAACGCAATTGAAATGTGTTGTGCTTTGGGATTTTAATATAAAAACTGGCAGGTAAATTTATACATAATGCGATAGTTTTTATTTTCTGTTTTGTTTAATCAAATTAAGGATAATAACGGTAAAAGAAATTTCTTAGTGTGGATAAACTCCAATCACTGAATTCTTAATTTCATAATGTTAGTTGAAAATTATTTTTCGTTTTTTTTTTAAATTAAAAATATATGCAGCTTTTTCTTCATCAAAACTGGCGCTTCTTGAGACTCGCCGTACCTTTCAAAATGGTTATTTTTAAGCTAGTAGCTTCATTAAGGATGTTCCTTTTATAGTTTGATAAAGCTAAGGACAGTTTTTGTGTTCTGTAAAATTCGAGTTTTGGCCCTTCCACCCTTTGGTTTATATATAGTTAAATGACATGTTTTCTGGTTTTTCAAAAGATATCGTCTTCAATTGACCAAAGTATCATCATTCTAAAGAATACTTATTCATTTGCAATAAGGTCAATAATATTTATTTTAGTTCACAAAATTATTTTTTAAAGTGTAAACAAAAATTGTAGCTTTGGTGGTTCATCCCAAACTGACTCAGACGACTCTTCAGTAAATCATTTCGGTGCAAGGCATCAAAAAAATAATTTCTATTAAAAAATAATTCTTTTGAATTAATTGCAGAAGAAAAATAAACATTTCTGACCAAAAGCTCACTTAAAAAATATTCTTCACAAACCTTCATGCATAGTTTCATGATTCTATCAAGGAAAAACGCTTTCTTGAAGTTCAGGTTTAGCCTATCATTTTAAGTTCATTTTTCACAAAGAATTCAATTGTTTCCTATCACCTCAAAGTCTTCAGCTTCAAACGGCCGACACTTGGCCATTTTTATCACGACCCTGGCTATGTAATTCTGCTTTCTGTATCCAAGGCGCACAATCTGAATCCCGCAGGAGGACCTTCCATGCATCATGCTACAAACGTAGGTCACATAGAAATCCGCAAAGAGGTTACGTTTCTACGTGTCCTTTTGTACTGCACGAAATGCGCATCTTCTTCGTTCGTGATGTCGAATACACGAAGAATACGCGATCGTGTTCAAATTTGTATTTTCACATTCCTTTGCTGATTCTCAATTTTTTTCTGGAAAATATGATAAATTTCGGATTTAAAGCACAGAAACCAAAGAATTCTTTCTTATATTTCCCGGCATCATTCCATCGAGCTTTTCATTTTCCATGATCAAAATTTTTTTTGAAATGAATTTTTTTTGAAATTTTTTTGAAATGAGAAAATCATCTTTTATTAAAAGATTTCTTATTAAAGCAGGATTGGGAATGTTTCGAATTTCGGACAATACATTATTATTATGTTCGACCCTTACTGACTTAGAAGCAGAAGCCAAAACAACATTTTTGCAAATGGATCAATAACAGACTTCACAGCCCAGAATGCTCTCAAACAGGTCAAATAATATTTTTCATAAAATGTTCCTATTTTAATTTGAAAAAATGTCATATTTAAAAAAATCCTGAACAAAATTGTTGGACAAAAAAAAACAGCGGAAGGAAAAATGAGAAGGCAACCAACCAAATCACCTTTCTCTTCTTTTTTTATTTTTATTTCTGTCAAATGTGATTTGTTCTTTTTTGCTGTTTCGTTGCTGTTCCTATCTGGTCAAATTTTTCTTGCCTGGATAAGGGTGCTTTATGAGTACCAAAAATTTGGTAAATATTATTTACAAATGTTGTTTATGGTGGTTTGATCAAAATAAAAAAATTAATACAAAAGTAATAAAAAAAGAAAGGGAATTTGGTTTGTTGCCTTCTTTATAAAATTTCCCTATTTTAATTTGAAAAATGATCGTCTAAAAAAAATTCCGAAAAAGGAAAAAAAATGTTTGACAAAAAAAACAGCGGTAAGAAAATGAGAAGCCAACCAACCAAATCACCTTTCGCTTATTTTTTTAATTCTCTGTCTTTTTTATTTTTATTTCTATCAAGTGTGGTTTGTTGTTTTTTGTTGTTTCGTTGCTGTTCTTATATTTTGTCAAATTTGTCTTGCCTTGATAAGGGTGCTCTATCAGTACGAAAACTTTTGAGAATATTATTTACAACTTTTTTTATGATGATTTGTTACAAATAAAAAAATTAATGCGAAAAAAATAAAAAAAGGCGAAGAAAGGGATTTTGGTTTGTTGCCTTCCCATTTTCTTTCCTCTTTTTTATTTTTGTCAAAAAATTTTTTTTTATGAACTTTTTTCGACATGATCCTATTTTTTAAAATACAATATGTTTAAATAGTTGAACAGGATTTTAAATTTGATTAAAATCTAATCTAAGTTTCTTAAATTTGAATTTTTTTAATCAATGTGATTAGCATTAATTTAAGATGCATTAAATTTCTAATATTTTAAGCAAAAATATTAAAGTTTTAAGCATTTAGATGAATTTTTAACTAAATGGCTCAATTTTCAACCAAAAATAAGATAATAGTATCATGTAGATTAACTTCCTACCGCAAAAGACGATTTTTTAACAAAATACATAATTTTGTAACTAAATAGTTTAATTTTCAGCTGTTAAAAAATTCAACTAAGAAGAGAATAGCTAATGTTACAGTTAAGAATTTTTTTAAATCAGAAAAAACTAATTTTCAACCAAATATTTCACTTGGAACTGTTGCGATAACTAAATTTTTTACCTGAATTTTGAAAAAAATGGGTAAATGTCAATATGATTCAATTTTTTATGGAATTATTTTAAAAGATTAATAATTCTTTAAATTGTCATCAAAACGTGAGATGACAATTATTTTGATGTTTCAGTAAAAATAATTTATTACAGCTTTTTATGTTATGAACTGAATAAGTAACTATTGTCAGATTGATTTAAAAAATCTCAAAATAGATTTCTTTCAATTAAGTGACAAAAATTTATTATTGACATTCAGGTTATGCAATTAAATATTAGCTATACAGGCATTTTCATGAAAGTAATTATAAAATTATTTTTATGTTATTTACTGATTAATTAATTATTAATATTTTCTGCTAAAATTTATATAATGCAGAATTAGTTAAAACCTTATAATTAATTAAATTTAAAATTTAAAATTTAAAAATATTTAAAGTGAAAATTATTTGAATATTTCAATAAAAATAATTTCTCAAAGGTTTAAATTACTTGAATTTTCAATTGAAATAATGACTTAATGCCTTTTTTGTTTGGAGATACTTGAACATTTATTAAATAATTCTATTCAAACTTAGATTTTATGATTTTATCTCAAAAGAAATAAAAATATTCAGAATTTAAATTTTAAATAAAAAAATATATTAATTTAGAAATAAATTCATTTTTTCAATGAAAATAATTGTTTGAGGGTGCTTATTTCGTGAACTATTTAATTAATTTTTAGGTAACATAAATTGATTATTTACTTTTAGATTATGCAATTAAAAATTAACTATTATTTGTAATAAAAATTAATTTTTTTATCAAAATACCTTTATTACACTTATTTAATTTTCCTAATGCTTGTGAAGTGAAATGAGCATCTAAATTCATTTTTAAACATTATAAGTCTGTATTTTGATTTCGAAATTACGTGCGAATATATTCTTATTTTTCCTGGTATATTTTAAAATGTTATAAATTACTCAAATTTTCTAAAAAATATAGAATAAAAATTATTTGGATAATTCACTGAAAATAATTCTTTTTAATGCTTTTTATGTTGTAAAGTGTTTGATTACTTATAAGCGTATTATGTTTTTTACTATATTGAATACTGTTAAGATTATTTTTTCTCTATTTATCAACAAAAATTAATTGTTTATTTTAAGGTGATGTGATTGGATATTCAATATCATTTGTAAAATAAAAGTTTCTTTATTTTTAAGCTATCTGGATTACAAATATATATACAGAATTCAGGAAACTCACAAAATTCTTGAAATTAAAGGAATTAAGGGAATCCAAGAAATTCATGGAATTTACAGAATTTACGAAATTCATTGAATTCACTGAAATAATTGAATTAGTGGAATTCACGTGACTTAGGAATTCGAGAAATTCATGGAACCAAAAGAATTCACGGAATTTAAGAAAATGTGCGGAATTAAAAAAAATTCATAAAATTCCAGAAATTGACGGAATTCGTGGACGTCACGAGATTGAAAGAATTCACGGAACTCATTGAATTTATGGAATTCAAAGAATTCACAGAATTCGCCGATTCGATCAATTTCGTGAATTTCATCAATTCTGTGAATTCTCTGTGAATTCCGTGATTGCAGTCAATTTCGTGAACTACTTGAATTCCATGAATTCTGTGTATTCCACAAATTCCGTGAATTCCGTCACTTCATCGAATTCCATGGATTTTGCGCAATTAATTATTCCACAAATTCTGGGAATTTCATGAAAATGTCTTGCCTTTCTGTAATTCTAGAAATTAATTGATTCCCTAGAATTCTATGAATTCTGCGACTTTTGTGAATTCTATAAATTCAATGAATTCCGCGAATTTCGTAAATCCAGTAGATTCCTTGTATTTTATCTATTGCGTGAATTCCGTGAATTCCTTGAATCCCATGAATTCTGTGAATTCCATATATTCCGTGAATTACATCCATTCATAGAATTCCATGATTTTCGCAAAATTAATTAATTTTATGAATTCTGGGAATGTTATAAAAATATCTTACCTTTCTGTGATTCCAGAAATTAATTGATTCCATAGAATTCTATGAATTCTGCAAATTCCGCGAATTCTATAAATTCAATGAATTTCGCGAATTTCGTAAATCCATTAATTTCGTGAGTTCTATTAATTCTGTGAATTCTCATTAAATCCCGTGATTGCAGTCATTTTCTTGAATTTGTTGAATTCCATGAATTCTGTGAATTTCACAAATTCCGTGAATTCCACCTATTCATCGAATTCTATGAGTTTCGAGAAATTAATTAATTCCGTGAATTCTGGGAATGTTATAAAAATTTCTTGCCTTTCTGTAATTCCAGAAATTAATTGATTCCCTAGAATTCCATGAATTCTGCGAATTCCGTGAATTCTATAAATTCAATGAATTTAGCGAATTTCGTACATCCAGTGAATTCCTTGAATTCTATCTATTCCGTGAAGTCCGTGAATTCCGTGAATTCCTTGTATTTCTCGAATTCCTTGTATTTTTCGAGGTCAATTATTATTATTATTATTATTACACCGTTAGGCCCTTCCCCTTTCGGGGTAGTCGTGACTCACTCGCTGGGGAGTGGAGTAGTGTGAGGAAGGGGTTATACAATGTTTCGATTGATCTGGAATTCTCGTGCTATTTATTTAAATAACACGTTCATTCCGCAACAGTGTTCCGACCCAGGTTGCTGATCAATCTCTCTATCAATCACTTCAAGTGAAGATCCTCACAAAGTCGTCATGTGAGGTTCCCCACTTGGGTCCATTAGTATCCAAGGTCTTTGTTTCAGG
>JAAAKG020081931.1:0-16760 GCA_010014905.2 Druon quercuslanigerum | reverse complement strand
TATATCTTGAAAATCCTTAAAATCCTTCTATTTTTTTAAATCCCTTCAAATTCTTTACAATCATTTAAAATCTTTTTTAAGTATCTCGAAATTGACTAAAATTAATTCAAATCCTTTACATTGTCTTAAATTTTTTAAATCTTTTAAAAATCCTCAAAATCTTCGAATTTTTTCAATTCCATCGAAAAACTTTTAAATAAATTTTCGATAACTCGCTTGAAATTTTTTTAAATCTCTAAAACTGTCTTACATTGTTATAAAATCTCTGGTAAATCTTTGAATCTTTTTGAATGATTTTTAAATCTTTTAAAAAGAAACTTAAAAATACCGTCATGTCCCTAGTAATTCCTTAAATTCAGTTCAATTTTTAGAAATCCTGTAAGGTATCTTGAAAATCCTTAAACTCTTGAGAATTTTTTTCAAATCCCTTTAAATTCTTTTAAATCTTTCGGAATTGACTATAATTAATTAAAATCTCTTAAAATCCTTAAAATTTTGTCAAGTTCCTTAAAATCTTAGAATTTTCGTTAATCTCTTGAAATTTTTTAAAATTCATTGACATTCTTTTGAATAACTTTTCAATAACTGGCTTGGCATTATTTAAAATCTATTAAACTGTCTTGAAATCTTCTCAAATCTCTTGCAACCCCAAATTTCGTGAAGTTCATTGAATATCAATAGTGTGGATACATTGGTTAATATTTACGGATTAGGATCTTTGGAAATCATTTTTTTTTTGGTTATTCGAATACATTTTTTTTAAATAAAAAGAAATCCTTTTTTCAGGTAAATTTTTTATTCTGCTAAAAGTCGTGCTATATAAAACACTTGAGGTATTTATAACTCAACGTTCAACGCATCTAACAAGTTCACTTCATACCTGCAAATTCGACTAAAGTTTAAAATAATACCGTACTCGTACCAGCCGAGTAAATTACTAGATATCGTGATTTTATCACAGTATTCTTCAATACGAAGTTTAAGCTTTATAAAAACGCAGTAATAATCCCCAGGATTCTGGAATTGTAATGTCTGAGTGCGCAGTGTTTAACACTGTTGTCAGTTGCGATCATTAAATCGTCGTCTTAATTTACAATCTAAACTAGCTTCTCTATAATAATTATTTATTTTCATAACAATATCTTCGTCTACGAGCACTTTTTAAACCTACGATCAATCCTGCAACTTAATGCGAAAGGCAAAGAGTTTTAAGAGTTGAACCTCTAGTCGTAGTTTTTAAAATTAGTTACAAGTTTAAAAACCTTATTAAAATCTATCATTTGTTCTCGGATATTTCGAATTTAAATAATTGGTCCCTCTTCATAAACACATATTCATTTTGGACAAGATTTCTTGGCTACGGAATCAGAACTTGGTCCGCTTTTTGGTTCCTCAACCTTGACTTCCATCAGCGATCCTTCTGCATCGACTGAAACTTCAATCGTAGCCTTGAAATTATCCGAAGAAGAAGAACTTGCAGATTTTTCCACTTTGACTTCCAATAAATTTGGAGATTTGGCTCCTGAACTTTTCCTTCTTCCTCCAGGCTGTGTTTGAGAAATCGTTGAAGTTCTTCTAGTTGATTCTGTCCAGGGTTCAATTGATACAATCGAAGCTTTCCTGTCACCACTCTTCTCATCTCCACTTCTTGTAGAGGGATTTGATTGGCTTTTTTTAGAGACTGACGTCTGAGGTTCTGTGGAATCTATTGGCAGATCCGGTTTCGAAATCTTCCCACTCGGTTCCTTTTTGCTAGGTTCCTTTTCCCTGGGAGGAGATTGCCTACCTTTGACTTTGCTACCTAATTCCGAAAGATTAGTTGCTGATTTCTTCTTGAGAGCGATCACACATTGAGAGGTGAATGAATCGTCACTATGATCGGTGTCTTGGCTAGAAAGCCTGTCGTCTGAATATACAGTTGCTAATTTTGTTGCTCCTTGCGAACTTGGATAAGTCTTCAATCCAGCAAACATAGGATTGACGACTCCTTCTCTACTCGTTTCGGGAAGTCTTGTTTCATAATCACTGGATCCAAGCGTGAACGAAAGAGGATTCTTATCCTGTGACTGAGATCCTGCCGAAGATTTAGAGAATTCATCAAACGGGTTGCTCTTTGGAGAAGACTCCTTATAAAACTGTGCAGCGTTGTCCCAAGAAGTTTCTGGCGAGGAACTAGGTCCTTGTGACCTTCTCAGAGAACTTGATTCTGGTTCAGCTTCACTTTCGGAATAACCCCGCTTGAAGGACAAACCTTGATTGGAATCTGAAGTCCTGGAACTTGAAGCTTGATGATGGGGAGAGACAATCGTGACTGTCTTCTGAATTGATGATGTAGTAACTCTGCCGGTGGATTTGGAAGGAAGGTCCTTTTGGCCCACGAGTGTCGTGACTGTTCTTGATTTATCGAAGGCTAGAGGACTGATTCCTGTATTCCTGTCCGTAACATCAGAGTAGACATCACTGAGACTGAATGCGCGGACTCTTCGTTGGAGATTCTTCTTGCTGATCTGGCGCTGGAGCAAGCCAGCTTTCCAGCGGGGAAGAACTCTCGTTTGTTGAGTTGGTTGGGGATTTAGTGAGACTGGAGCGGGGAATGGCAATGAAGGATTGTCAAGTTGAGCGGGTCTTAGAGAGAATCGTCGAGCTCCAGTGGATGTTGATATCGGTTCAGAAACACCTGGAGCGCTTTCGGAATGCATCAGAGGTTCTTTTGGACACTCGACCTTGAAGGACTCATTGGTATAGGGTGGTGGTTCCGACTCGTTTTCCTGAAAATATCCAATTGTTAGAGAATTCCACTAAAGAGTTTTGATCAGAGATTAGAATTAGAATTTGCTTTTAAAAGTTTTTAGGGACCGTACGAAAATCAGGTAAAAGATCCAGAGGATTATATTTTTAGTCATAAAATTTATTGCTTGGTTGAGAATTGAACAATTTTCTTAAAAAGAGATCCCTTATGGTTGGAAATTTAATTGTTTTGTGAATTGCATGTGAAGTTACATTTTTGTCTAAGAAAGATAAAATTTCTCTTAAAACAGTTGGATATTTATCCAGAAAAGATTTCAGTTCTGTTTTTAACACACAAATATTACATTTAAAAAAAAGTTGCTGATAAGTGAACTGAAATGTTTTTTGAATGAAAACTATTTTTTCTGAACATTTGTCTGTTTGAGTTTTAAAGTTCATCTTTTTTAGTTGAGATGTTTCGTGTTTCTTGGATAAAAATGCAACTATTTTTTTGCAAATTGAACGATTTCCTATACAATTTCCTTGTTACTTAAAATTTGTATTTTTGTATTGAAAAGTCAATTGAAATCTTTTTGTATGAAAATATAACTCTTTTTTTGAAAATTTGTCTTTTTTATTTAAAAAATCACCTC
The DNA here is from genome assembly GCA_010014905.2 of Druon quercuslanigerum. Lineage (NCBI taxonomy): Eukaryota > Metazoa > Arthropoda > Insecta > Hymenoptera > Cynipidae > Druon > Druon quercuslanigerum. The sequence goes on along the minus strand of JAAAKG020081931.1, from coordinate 13,380 downwards.
TTTTAGCAGAATTTTCATTTTTTTAAATAAAACTGCAACTGCATGGTTAAAAATTTAACAGCCTTGTTAAAAAGTCATACTTTTTGTTTAAAAATTCTAAAACTATTGAGCATGAAATTAACTTATTTTGTACAGTTCCTATTTTGGTGTTGAAAAGTGAACTGGGATCATCTTTGGATACAAATTTAACTATTTTTTAAAAACGTTTCTTTTTTATTTAAAAATTCACCTGCTTTTTAGTAGAATTTTCGTTTTTCTTTAACAAAACTCGAAACTATTGAGCAGAAAATTAACTTATTGCTTTCAATTCTTGTTTTGGATGAAAATTTAACTTTTTTGTTAGGTTTTTTTAATCCATCTGTTTTAAAAGAAATTTTATCTTTTTTTAATAAAAATTCAACTGTTCGGTTAAAAATTCTATTTTTTTTTGAAATGTTGTGTTTTTTATCGTAAAATTCACCTGCTTTTTCAGAAATTACACCATTCTTGGATGAAAATTCATCTGTTTGGTCAAAAAGTCATACTTTTTGGTTGAAAATTCGGATGCTTTGTTAAAAATTAAACTATTTCGTTGAAAATGTAATTTTCGTTTAAATTTTATATTTTGTTATTGGAAAGAGAATTGAAATCTTTTCTGGATGAAAATTCAGCTGTTTAAAAAAAACCTTTTTTTCGAAATTAAATTTCATCTGCTTTAAGAGAAATTTCATCTTTCTGAGATAAAAATGCAACTGTTTGGTTGAAAATGAAACTATCTGGTTTAAAAGTAATACTTTTTATTTGAAAAACCTACTGTTTTGTCGAAAGTTTAATTACTTTATAGGCAATTTACTTTTTGTTAAATATTCATATTATAATCTTCAAAAGTCAACTAAAATATTTTTTAATAGAAAATCGAACTGTAATATTAGCAAATTCAAAAAATCTGCATAATGTAATTTCCGACTAACGCTAAGAATACAAGTGTGAAATATGTTGATAAAGAAACATTTTTTTCAATTTTAATGTACCTTTAAATAAATTTATTCTTCGAATTTGAAAGAAAGTAATTGAAAAAAAACTATTTTTTAATGCAAAAGAAGTCAATGCAGTTCAAAAGAAGTATGCAAGTAAAAGATTATTATTACAATAGCAATACTTTTAAAAAACTGTTATGCGCATTTTCAAAAAAAAACTTGCATTGAGATTTTTTTAAAATAATTGTTATTTTAAATTTAAAAAGTCGTTTAAAAAATACATTGAACATTAATCAAAATTTTTTTGATCAAAATACTTCGTTGTTTAAAAAAAATTAATATAATTTATAAACCATCGGGAATTTTATTATTCCAGATTTTTCAAATATAGTAATATAATAATTAGTACGGAAATTTTCCACTTCTGGATTTTTATATTTTGACAATTTTATAATTTCGTAAATTTTCTTTCAGAATATTTCTTTTTCGGGCACTCTCCTTATTATTTTTTGTTACAAAATTCATATTCAATCTTAAAAATTACTATTTCATTAAATTACTATTTAAAAACTACTATTTCACTCAGGTGAAATTTAAACTACATTGTTAATTGTTTATCAAAAGCTTGTCTTTGGCTAAAAATTTAACTGTTTAGTAGAAAATCCTTTGCTTGGCACAGAATCAATTTCTTAACTGAAAATGTACCTTTTCCGTTTTTTAAAGTTTGATGTTTTTTATTTCAGAATTCTCCTTTTTTGATAACAAAAAACAATTTTCTTGGTTTTAAATTTAATTTTTGTTGGGTAAAAATTCATCAGTTTCATAGAAAATTAATTTTTTGCTAAAAAGTCATATTATTGTTTCAAAATCCAATTTTTTAGAAAAAATTCGTCTTTTGGTTTGAAGGTTCAACAATTTATATAAAAATTTATTTCTTTCTTGATTGAAAAATCTGTATTTGTTGAAAATTCGTCTTTTTGGTTAAAAGTTTCTTTATATAAAAATTATTATATAGTCATTGCTAGTGAAATTAGGTAGGGCGTTCGAGATTTTTCATTCTTCTTTATTCTAATTATTAAAATACTGGCATTTTAATGTTTTAACACTTTTAACTTAGAATCTGTCATAAGCGGAATAAAACAGTATTTCCGTTAAAATTAAAAATGTTGAAATTACTTAATTTATTTTAATCCAAAAAGTGTCTTTTCTTCTATAAAAATGGCTTTGTAGCAAAATGCTTAAATTTGTACAAAAATAATTGAATTTTTTAATCTAAAAAGATAAATTCCCATCAAAAATGTATCATAGTTTAAATTTCAATCAATAAGGATGAAATTTATTTAAAAAATTGTTAACCAAACAGATGAATTTTCAACAAATAAAGATTTTTCACTCTAGAAATAAAATAAAAGTTAATCGAAATTGTTAAACCTTCAGGCCAACAGACGAATTTTCTCTACAAAATTTGAATTTCAAATTTCAAAATATGACTTTAAAGCAAAAAATGAAATTTACACGAAACATGAAATTTTAAGCTAAGAATTTTTTTTACCTAAAAAAGGAGAATTTTCAACTGAAAAGATCAATCTTAAAAGTATGAAAAATGTACATTTTTAGTTCAAAAATTAATTTTAAGCACATCAAGGGTTTTTTGACTGAGCAGTTAAACTTTTAACCAAAGTCTTTAATCAAAAAAAAATGTTTAACGATTTAATTTAATTTTTACCCAAGTAGTTAAATTTAAAAAAAAAAGATTTTTTTTACCAAATATTTCAACTATTAACCAATGAAATGAATTTTCAAATGAAAGTATAAATCTTTAAAAAATGATTTCCTATCAAACTGATTCAATCAAATCTTTAATACAAAATAGTTGAATAATCAAGCAAAGAATAATAATTTTTAACCAACAAGTTGCATTTTCATTCAAACAAAATTCCAACTAAAACAGGTGAACTTTTAAATAAAAAAAGCAAATTAAAAAAAAATAGTTTAATTTTATGTTAACAAAGTTTTCAGTAGACTTTTCACGTTAAAATGTGAATTTGTAAAGAAGAAATAAGTTTCTACGAAAAAATTGAATTTTCCGTCCAAAAAGATGGATTTTTACCAAACAGAATGACTTTATAAAAAAATCGTTAATATTTCCTTTATGCATGTACGTAATTTTTGGAAAATTGAAAATAAAACAAATAACTAGCAGAAGTTGTACAAAAATTTAATTAAAAAATAATGCAAGGTATTTTATTGGTCGGGAAAAAGTAAGGAATATGCCAAACAAATCTGGCAAGTTAGAGAATTTCTATAACTTTAAAGAACCGTCAAGCAGAATGAATTTGAAAATTTTTTATTTTATTAAAAAATTTTTTGATTCCGTTACTTATAAAAGATTCTAGCTTAAAAATGTTAAAAGTGTTTCTTAACTATGTTTATTTTACAATTATTATAACAATATTTATTTACAATTAACAGTGTTTGTTAAAAATGGTTTGTTAAAAAAAAATGTTAAGGTTCTATCATTTAATTATTAGTGATCAGGGGAAATAAATAATTATTCAAGAAAACACTAGGGAATTTTTAAAATAAAGTTTTTCGTAATTTACTTTCCTTGTATTGATATTTATATTTCATTTTTTCTATTTTTTGTAGTTGCCTTCTCTTCAAGATTATCTTTAATTTATAAATTTTATTAATTGTTTGGAGATTTAACTACTTTGTTAAAAATTAATTCTTTTTGAACAAAAATTCAAAAATTTTGTTGAATTTGTCTTTTTTTTAAATTTGTATTTTGTTCAACGGACAACTAGAATCTTTCTTGGATAAAAATTTAACTATTTTTTTTAATTTGTCTTTTAAATTTAAAAATGCATCGGTTTCGAAATTGTAAAAAGATTTTTGTTGACTTTTCAACAAAATGTAAATTTTGAAGAAAAGCAATTTTCTTCAAAATATTTTGAATTTTCAAAGAAACAGTTGCGTGTTTAACCAAAACGTGATCCTTTTGGGTTAAAAATACCACTGTTTGGTTGAAAATTCAATTATTTCGTAAAAAAATAAAATGTTCATTTTGAAAAGTGAACCAAAAATGCAAGTGTTTATTTGAAAATAATCTTCTTTACTTTAGAATTCTATTATTTTCTTTGAACATTTTATTTGCATCACTTTGTTAAAAAATGATTTTTGTGTTGAAGATTCATATTTTTATTAAAATCTTCCTCTCTTTGGTGGAAAGTTTAACTATTTTGTTGAAAATCAATCTTTTTAATTGAAAATTCAACTGATTGAGTAAAATTTGAACTACTTTATTGAAATTTTTTTAATGAATTTTATCTCTGTTTGGAAATTTAACTATTTTTTTGAATTTTTTTTGCGAAACATTCACATTTACTGGTTGAAAATTCAAGTTCTGTCAATTATTGCACGGTTTTAAATGAGAATTGATCTTTCAAGGTTGAAAATCCAATTATGTTATTAAAAATTTAATTTTTTTTTTGAAAATTCAAGTATTTTATTAAAAATCATGTTTTATGGTAGAAAAGTTATTTTCGGTTGTTTTTAATAAATAAATAATTATTATTGAATGTTGTAAATTTGTATCTTAAATGTTGCTTCATTCAGTTTATATAAAGAACCTATGTTAAAAATATCACAAGCATATATTACCTTAAGTTAGTAATCATGCTAAAAGTCAGATATCTGAAAAAAATAGTTTTTCTATGATTTTAACAATAAAAATATAATAACTGATGTCACCTAACAATAGAAACATTATTTTTTCTGAAAAATGTTTAAATTAACAAAAAAACATTCATTTTAACCATGTTTCTTGCATCTGAATTTTTTCGTCTCTTCGTACCAATTGTTGAAAAATAATTGCATTTTGATAAATGACGGCTTATTTTTCCGGGCAAACATTCTTTATAGCTCTATTAATTTACATTTTTAAAATAACTAAATAATCTTAAAATATAATTATTTCTTTAAAAAATGGTTTGTTAACAAAAAAATTGTTCTGACGATTTCAGCCAAAGGCAAATTTGCTTTCAAAAGTGTAAACAGTAGAGTTGTAGAGAATGTTTTCCCGCAAAAAGTAAGCCGCCATTTATTAAAACGCAATCATCTTTGAAAATTTGGTAAGAAGCTATGGTCAGAAAAAATTCAATTGCGAAAAAACGTTGTTAAATTTCGTCGTTCTTGCTGTGAATATAAACATTTTTCATTAAAAATAATGTTTTTTATTTGAAATGACATCAGTTATAATATTTTCATTCTTAAAATCACAGAAAAACTATTTTGTCGGATATCTGACGTTTGGCAGGAAAACTGCCTTAAATACAAAGAATTTTCATTAGTTTCACGTCCCATATTTTATTATTTCTAGATACTATAAATTACGTGCATGAGGGGCAAGGGCTTGCAGAGGGCCTAGAATCAGTTACGTAATTTAAATACGCCCCCTTACCTGATAAGGCGAATACTGAGGTGTCCCAACTGGAGAGACAACAGGCCTCAAGGAAAACCTCCTTCCTTGCGTAACAGCTGGAAGTTGTGCAACAGTTCGCCTGCTATAAGCAGGTGTCGAGCTACCCGAATTTTCCACAGGCCTCAAAGAGAACCTCCTGGAAGCAGCATTCTGGGCAGCTGTAATAGTATTCTGCTGACTCTGACTTGCAGAAGACAACTCTGGATGCTGCGAGAAGAGTGTAAAAAGACTGGGAAGCTTCGGTGGAGTTAAAGAAGCAGTTCCCATCTTCCTCGGCGGCTTCCTGGAGAAATCTTCAGGAGCTCCGACCCTAGTTAGTGCTCTGATGAAATCAGCCAACGACGTCTCCTCTAGAAGACCTTCCAACCCTGTGTTTCCAGCCCCTGTATGAGTAAAATAAGCACGAGATGTAGAGGTTCTAGAAGAGTGATTCCTTGTCATCTGTGACTGCAGAGCTTCCCTATCCCTTTCGTCAATTTCTCCAACTGATACTGTACTTCTCGTGTAATCTTCTGATGACTTTTTGTTGGATAAGTTTCGCATCCATCTAGGCAGGAAGCTCTTCTGCACTGATTTAGGCAAAGCTATGGAAGGGAACTTGGATCTGACGTCCTTGACGGTGGATCTATGGGATTTAATCATCTCCTGGATTTTGCTGGAAGCCACTGGTCCTGACCAGGTCCACTCGCCATTATCCTGGAGATAACTGATGTCTGGTTTCTCTAATCTGACTTCGCTGCAGGCTCTGGATCTTGGTTTCAGGTAGGAGATCTTGTCGCCTCCTAATATCCACTCAGAGTCGTTCCAAGGGACTTCACTCGCTAGGATTTCCTTTTCACTGAAGCCTTGGATGCCGTCTTTAGTTTCGGTTTCTTCTTCATCGTCAGGGGGTGGAATGTAGCCTAGAATGTTTACGAGACGAGCCAGTAATTCTGCTGGTTGGACCATTGCATGAGTTGCGAAGGTTGCGTTCTTGTCGATTCGTTGAAGGTCTGTTTCAGACACTACTCGAGCCACTCGAACCTGCAAAATTTCATGGATTATTGTCGGTTCTAATTTGTTTCTTTGAAAATTATTTAAGGGTCGTTGACTCACCAGAGGAACGACTTCACTGTTGGCTCTTCTTCTGGGACAGGGAGGTTCAGGAATTTCAAGACCTCCGTAGATGAGTTCTCTCAAATCAGGGAAACTGTTGCTTCTTGGGAATTTGGGAGTCGGCGTATCGTAATCCCATTCATCCACATAGACTCTCTAAACAGACAAAATTTTATTTTAATTAAACAGAGGTTTTCTTTTTTTGACAAGGTTTTGAATGATTTTTAGGGATCATAAACAGAAATTAAGGAAATTAGAAAACAAGAAGATTTAAAAGTTTTTTAGTATTTTCTAAACGTTTTTTTTTCTTCTAATTTTGTAGATATAAAGTTACAGTTGAAAAATATCTTTATAGAGGTAACAGGCTTCACAGACCAAACTTCTCTGCAAACAGGGAAAATAAGGAGAACTTTCAAGAAAATAATATTCAAGTTTAAATAATGCATTTTCAAAAAAAGCGATAAATTTTCTACTAAAATGTTGAATTTTTAACCCAATGATAAGTATTTAAAAAAGAGTAATTCAAATTTTCACCAATTAGTAGAATTTTCGAAAAAAAATGAATTCTAAACGAAAAATCTAATAGTTTTGAATCTGGTTTTCATATTTCTACCAAAAAAGATTTCATTTTAAGACCAGAAAAGTTGAATTCATCAAAAAAATACATTTGTAGCAAAATAGTACAATTTTTAAAACAGAAATTAGGAACATTCCACAGCAAAAAAAAATCATTTTTAACACAGTGGTTCAACTTTTATACAAGTGGTTTAACTTTCAACCCAAAAAAGGGAATTTTTCGCAAAAAATATAATAGTTTTGATTTTTCTTCCAAAAAGTTTAAAATTTTAAGACCAGAACAGTTGAATACGTATAAAAAGACGAATTTTCAAGAAAATAATTTTGTTTAAGAATCCAGATTTTTTAGTAAGGACAAAAAAAAATTTCAAACAAATTGAAAAGTGGACTTTTCAACTCAAAATCATGAATTCTTATCAAATTAGTTAAACTTTTAACTACGTAGTTGAATTTTCAACCAAAAAATATTAGCTCCTACCTAAAAACTTAATAGTTTCGATCTTTTATCCAAAAAATACAATATTTTATTTAAAAGTTCGAAAACAGTTAAATTCATCCAAAAAGGCGAATTTTCAACAAAATAATTGATTTTTAAACAAAAAAGGATTTTTGCTAGGAGCGGATAAAAATTAAACCAAATTGTTGACGTTTTTACAAAACAATCGAATGTGCAACCCGAAATTATAAATATTCAACAAAAACGGATGAATATTTATAAAAGCAGTTCAACTTTAAACTAAGTAATTGAATTTTCACACAAAAAATATTAATTCTCAACAAAAATTGTAACAGTTTTAATATTTTAACCAAAAAAGGTTTTATTTTTAAATTCGAAAACAGTTGAATTTATCAAAAAATTCGAATTTTCATCAAAATAGTTTATTTTTAAAATAAACAAGACTTTTTAGTCTAGAAAGAAAATCATAAAACCAATTTGTTAAACTTTCAAGCTAAAAAGATGAATTTTCTACAAACCCGTTGAATTTTCAATGCAAAATTATGAATTTTCGACAAAAAATTAGTTTTTAAGAATGTAGTTAGACTTTTAACCAAGTAATTGAGTACATTCTAAAAGACAAAAAACATTTTATTTTTCAAATACAAAAGAATTTTCTGCCTACGAAGTACTTTTTATAACCAAGTTGTAGAATTTTCAGGCCAAAAAACGACTTTTTTTACCAAACAGTTTAATTTTCAACCCACAATTATTGATTTTAAACAAAAAAAGGAAATTTTTAAGAAAGTGGTTCAACTTTTAACCAAGTATAATTTTCAACCAAAAAATATGAATTCTCAATGAAAAATCTAATAGTTTTGACTTTTTAAAAAAACAAGGTTTTTTACTCAAAAAGAGAAAAAATTTCAAAAAACTTAGTAAATTTTAATTCAAAATACGAATTGTGTACAAAAAATCGGAATTTCAAACAAAAAAAAATGAATTCTCATCGAAAAATTTAACGTAATGATTTCAAACAAAGAAAAGATTTTTTAGTGTAGAAGGAAGAAAATTTCAACAAAATTGTTGAATTATTAAGCTGAAAAGACATATTTTTTATTAAATAGTTAAATTTGCAACACGAAATTATCAATTTAAAAAAAGTTAGTCTGCAACCGAATGGTTCAAAATGAGGTAAAGGGATCAAGAGAGGAATAGGGAAAAACTGTGAAGCCTGCGACAAAATATAAAAGAAATTTTTATTGAATTTTAAACCTTCTAAAAGTTTCCACCCAAGCTAACGTTTTACCTGTAAAAACATTTTTTTATTCGACGATATATTCCGTTCGTTCTTTGGATTTTAAAATTGAAATTATATAAAATTCAAGAAAAGTCTTCTATTGGTTCCAAAATTATGGTGCATTTACTTTTTTTTTGAATGTCTTGAAAATGTACAAAAAACGTGTTTTTTTTGTTGGATTAAGTAAAGTGTATACATTTTAGAAAAAGTTGAAGATACCGAAGCTGAAACTACTTAAGGGCATGTGACAGTCTGTAACGTGACGAATTATTACATTTTATTATATTCGGCCACTTTATAAATAGAAAAATTAATACATTATGCATGAATTTTGGAAATGTTTCAAAATATGCACGTTGGTCTGGCCTATTTGAGTTTTTACTTTGTTTAAATAATGAATTTTGATTATTCTATTTTATTTACGGCTCTGAAGCCCTGTTCTCAGTTACATTCTAGGTTAAAAATTAATCAAATTGTATTATTTACGCAATAAAATCTCAAATAGGCAAATCTCAGAAATATATTTTGAACTTTTTCCCAAAATGTCAATACAATGTTTACTTTGTTTAAATTAAAAAGCCACTGAATATAGATCATGTGATTGATCGCGTGCCACTCTAGTAAATGCCCTTAAAATTGAACCGTTTTCAAACTTGTTTCTGCACATTTAAAAAAAGTATTCAATTTTTAAAAACGTCAGTTTTTAATTCCATGGAATGATCAGAAGATATTGTCCAATCGAAAAAAGTTTTTCAGGTAAAATTTTGCTGTATGTAAGCATCTTTTGCGGGGTATCAGTCAGAAAAAAGTTTGAAAATGAACCGTCTTAAACCAAAAAATGGCTATAAACGAGATACCCATATGATATAAAAAGTTTTCGATGATAAAATCAAACCCCTTTTACTCCTTTTTTCACCTAAAATTAAACTACTGAACCGCTGCGGTCTTTAGGAGTTTAAAAAATTCTGATCAAAATGATTATCGAGGATTGCTATTTACCTTGACTTTGGACAATTGTAGTTCATTGAAGACCCTTCTGAAATAACTGATTTCTTTATTAAATTCATTCCAAATCTTGCTTTGAGTAATCTTAAAATTCATGGCCAGTTTGTGCTCGATTCTTGCAATTTGTTTGCTCCTCATCCCTCTAGCGATGAAGGTCATGATCATGACGATGTAACCCAATCCGAAGGATATCCAACAAATCAGGAAAGTCTTGTACAATATAAAAAAGACACCACTTCCTTTCGAGTTGTCTTGTCCTAAAGAATTTAATCAAATTGTTGATTGTTTTCTACAGTTATGATTATATGGATTCGGATCAGATGATTAGAGTGTCATTCTACCAAACATTACTTACTTTATAAAATCCAATAAGCTTGCCTGAATCAAATCGGATTTATTAGAACATGTCATGATAGTAAAAAATTTCAAATCATTCATACGAAAAGAACAGGAGTAGATATAATTTCTCTAATAGATTGGAAACGACGACTAAGAGCAGCGAATTGATTATTAGACACATAAAAACATCTGTGACTAATCTTGAGATAGTTGAACGGATTGGCTAATTCTAATAATTCACAAGAAAAGTCTTTTAAATTAGTTCCAGTTTTAAGTGAAGAATGAAAAGAATGATGTAAAGAATTAATTATCAGCTGATGAAGAATGTTAAAAGCATAGAGCCAGAAATGCATGTCTAACCTGCCACATAATCTCCAAAGCCTATAGTCGTCAGCGTAACGAATGCGTAGTAAACAGCCTCGTCGTAAGCCCATCCCTCGTAGTGTGAAAAGAGGAATGCAGGAAAGAAAATAAACATTACGAATCCTGGTATCAGGTATATAAAAATCTGCATCGCCAGTCCAGCTTTCCTCGTTTCCAGGGGTTTGTTCTTCTTTTGACAATCATTGTGGTCCTGTTGATATGATTTGTATTTTTTGTGGGCCTTGACGAAGACCTGTCCGAAGAACTCACCCAATTGAGTGAGCAGAATTCCATTCATCGGTATTCCAATTAGACCATAGAAAATCATCAAAATCCGGCCTAGCATGTTCGTCGGGGCCAAATTTCCATAGCCTAAAAATTATATTTTTTCATACTGAAGAATTTCAGGGATCCTTGAATGGTGGGCCATTTTAATCCTCCCCAAAATCTCCGGAAATAAGCGGTATACAAAGAAATTATTTAGACAAACGTTGCTCAGGACAATGGAGGCCATCTTTCTGCAAAATCGGTTTTGACCTTAATATCAATTTTAAAGGTTATTTGAAGGTTACATATTTTTTAAAAAGAAACCTCTATTTTTGACATTAGATAGTTAGAGTCAATTTTCCCGAAGTCAAATAAAGGTTAAATCAAAGTCAAATGTCAAAAATCATGCAGAACAAAATTTTTTCGTTTTATTCTTTTAACACGTTTGGGCAACACAATGCTGTGGCGGATTAGGGACCAATGACTTTGAGAACCTTGACCTTGAGACGACAAACTCACAAGCTCCAAACTAACAAACTCCAAACTTTGACCTGCGAATCACCTTCAAAGTTGGCCTCAAGGTCAAGGTGATTAAGTTCATTTGTCCCGAATTCCTCCCAGTTTTGTGTTGCTCAAACGTGTTCAAAAAAATAAAACAAAAAAAATCATGCGCTGCATAATTTTGAAAATTTTTCCTCGATTTAATCTTTCTTTGACCTCGTAGAAATTGATTCTTAACTATCATTTCGGACGTAAAATTGCCCGCTCTTTCGGATTATAATGTCAAAAACAGGGGTTCCCATTTAAAAAAATCAATGTGACCTTTAAATAATCTTGAAAATTGATCTCAAGGTCAAAACCGATTTTCCAGAAAGGTGGACCAGAAAGATGGTAATTTATAAAATTTCGTGAAGGATTTATTTGATAATTTTCTAGATTTGCAGGATATCATAGACAGGGAAGAAATCGCTAATTTTGCAATAAAGAAACTAAACCCGAAATATGAATCAATACTAAAGTTTCAAATTAAATTAAATTAAAATTCTCTAAAAACGAGAAGTAAGGAGATTTTTCACAAAAACAGGAGAATACATTCTTTTAAATCAAATTAATTACGCTTCAAACTCCTAATTCTCTCTGCTCCTAATATTTAAAGTAGAAAAATTACATTTTCAACAATATAGATGACTCTTCAATTAAAATGACCTAACATAAATCAAAAAATTAATTTTGAGCAAAGTAGGTCCAACTTTAACCCAGTTTTGGAATTTTAAACCAAAGAGATGAATTTTCAACTAAATTGGTGATTCTTTAACCAAAAAAATTAACTTTTAAGAAAGTATTTTAAATTAGTTGCATTTTTAACCAAAAAGCATGAATCCTCAACAATAATAAAAAATGAAATTTCAACAGAGTAGTTCAAGGTTCAACCAAGGAGTTGAAATTTCAACCAGAAATATGAGTTCTGTACGCACAATTTAATAGTTAATATTCCATTTAAAAATAGGGTTTTTTAACATGGTCAATTTTTGAACCAAATTAGTAGAATTTTAAACCTAAAAAGGCTACTTTTCAAAAAAAGAGTTACATTTTCAAACAAAGAGATGAATTTTCAAATAAAATAATGAATCTTCAACGGAAATAATGAATTTTTAAAAAAGCGGGTAAACTTTTACCTATGTAGTTAAAGGACCCCGCACCAAATGTACAGTAAATGGCTTTTTGTGAAAAATTCTAAATCTATTTTTTTTTGTATTTTTAAACCTGCAAAGCAATAATCCGAAAGAAAAAATTAAGCAAAATGGACAGTTTTTGAACAAAAAATTGTCAAAGTTTCCATATTTACATGTATTTTAATAGAAAAATGCTTATTGTAGTGAAAAGTTTTTTTTTCTCCTAAACTCTTTGTTCGATTTTGTTAAAAGTTTCACATCTTGACTATCAGTCTTACCGAAACCGTCCAAGTATGGAAATCAACATTTCTTAGTAAGTAATGTTACCAGACATTTTTTATTTAACAACTAGGGTAAGAAATCACTTTCAAATAAGTAGAGAAAGCGTGCATGTTAGCACGCATATTATATCTCTGCATTTGCTTCAAGGGTTGTTTTATCATCCCTTGAACATTTAATCCGGAATATCGACATTTCTTAATGACTAAAATCACAAAAAATGTTCTGATTAATCTATAAGGATGGGAATCATATTAAAGTAAATAGGGAAGGTGTAGACGACAAGGATGTCTTTGAATTTTTTTAAAGGGTTGTTTAATCATCCCTTATTTAGAGAAGCAGATAAATGAACTTTTCGTAAGGAATAAATCAGCAAATATCAGACCTACAAAATCACTTTAAAATATAGATATAGGAAGTGTCCTTTAAGAGGACTTGCATTATAATTTATTTTCAGAGTAGTTCCATCATCCCTTAATTATTGAAAAAAAGATATCAATATTTTAAACGAGATGGAGGGGGTCGAGGGAGAGAGAGAGTATGATTATGAATATGTTTATGAATAATTGAACATCCCGTGTAAAAATGTGCCTGCAACTTAATGGTAC
>JAAAKG020081920.1:0-16761 GCA_010014905.2 Druon quercuslanigerum | reverse complement strand
ATATATAGACTTGACAGCTTTTTAAGTATTTATTGTTCAAGAAATATATTCGCATTTATAGCCAAAATCAATATTTCGATCATAAAACCTCTAATATATTGAAAATCCTAAGTTTAAAGCAAACTGAATATTTTAGGAATATAAAAGCTAAAATATATTCTGATATTGTCGGATATTTGAATAGTTGATCTGAGCAAATGATAAAATAAATCATTTAAATTTACATTCCTGACAGGGTAAATAATGTTTGAATTGGTCCGAGAATAAATTGGTATATGTGCTCATAAAAAGTCGAGTTTCTAATGCATATTTAAAACATGAAACTGCAGAAAAAAGAAAAGTAGAGCGGCTTGGACGATTCAAAGTAGGCTTCTATTCAATAATTTAACTCGCATTCAAGGTAGAAAGAATCATCCTCAAGTTGCATTGTGAACACATCATAAATTAAACCTTCCAGGATAATATTTAAAAGCTTCAAAACACCCTTTGTATGGCTTTTTAGGAAACATTCTTTCTGTAAAAACCGCGAACTTACAAAACCACAAACCTATCATAAGGGCCATCTTATTTTAATTTCCAAAACTATGCTATATTGATGATTTTGGATTGTTCTAAATGCCATCAAGTGATTATCAATTGCAGTGATAGAGATTTTTAAAAATAATCATTTTCGGCTCATGATAATAGGATAGCGATGTAACAGACGTCAATTACTGACTAAACAAAAAGCAGGAACACGTACGTAATGTTCATTACATCACATTCCACTAACACGACCAAATACAGTACGTACTTTCACGTTTAGCAAGGAAAATTGTGCCAGGTCCAAGATAGACTCACAAATGTGGTCAGCCAACCGGAACTCTACCAAAATTATATTTCCGGCCACTTTCAAAATAGAATATAAATTAGAATATTGACATTAAAAATGAAAAGTCTAGCTTCATTTAAAGAGTCTTTTGAGCTTATCGATAATATCGATAATAATATAATATCCATAATAATTAGCATAAGAAAATACAATAATTGTCATAGCATAACAATATTTACACACTAAACAATAATTTCACTTAACTTCAATGTATGAATGTGGTCGTGAATTGTGATTGTAACAATGAAAAGCCAAAATAAGAAGAAAGATAAAACTAAATAAAAAAGAAGAAAAAAGAAAAAAATATCATCTATGTGCTGGTATCAGACAAATGAATGAAAAAAACTTTATTAACGCTTCAAATATTCATAATTTTCATCTGACCTTCTTTCGTACTATAAAGCGCAAACATACATTTGATTCATTAACAATTATTTATCATCTCTTGAATGTATAGGGCTAAGTCACTAGATCATAAAAAAGTGTTTAAAAAGTTTAGAAATAAACCTTTACGTTTTACTCGAAAGAAATGTTTAATCTTTTAAACGCAGTTATTATCAAGGGAAGCAATTTTTCGATTGGTTTATAATAAAATACTGCTGAGCCGCTTTCCACTAGAAAAACGAAAATTCTTACGAAAATCATTTTGCAGGACAAAAAGTATATTGTATTGATGTAAAAATTTGGATAAATCTGAATTAATTGCTACAAACTATGATTCCAAAATTGAGAATCTTATGCGAATTAACTTTTTCTTCTTTGTAACTATCGAAACTCCACGAAACAAGGTTTAAAGCAAAGGCTAATACTTGAGAAAAAGGAAACAGTTGCTAATCTTATACTTTGTTTAAAAATTATTGTAAAGTAAATATAAACTTCAATTATAAATTACCGGGAGAACAGGAAAGAAAGAGTTGAAAAAAAACATTCTTGTCACGCCCCATGGGCGCGTGATTGTTAGTTCTCGCACTTCGCGCTCGATGTTATATTTATCTCGCGCTTTGCGCTCGATAATTTAATTTACCTCGCGCTACGCGCTCGGTCTTTGTATATTCCCTAAACTTGTGCACAGACTTTTTAAAACTAAAGATCAAAGCATCCACAACAGTAATTTGGTGATTGTGAATTCTCTTTTGTTAAAGCTCCTTCGGCTTGTACGCACACATTCTCATCACGTATCTCGTGCTTCGCACTCGAGTTTGCCCCTAAAATTGTATATCATTTCCATAAATGTATCTTATTACAATTCGTAAAATGCACTGTCTCATTAACAAATGCGCATTCATTAAAAAAATGTTGTTATTAAACATTTTACTACAACTTCTGCCGTTTGTCAAAAACAGAATTTGCTAAAAAGCAATTCAAGTTTGAGCGATTAATTCACGGCACTGCTCCTGGATTTAATTACGCTTTGGCGCGAGAACTAAGGTCTCGAAACCCATGCTTTTAAAGCATGGGTCTCAAAATGTCAGGCATTAGGCCACGCCCCTTTGCTCTCAGATCTCGAATTCTATGCTTTTAGATCACAGAGTATGGGTAAGATTTAAAAAAACAACTGGGACTGATAAATTCTCCCATATGGATTTTAAATTCAAGTTGTTTAATTTAGAACATTCAACTTTGCAGTTGATTAACTTTAAATATTCAATTTTTAATTATTTAAATTTTTTTATATTTCAATTAAAAAGTGTACATTCTCTAATAATTATTTTTAAAATTACTTCATATTTTTTTAATGTTGCGCAATTTTATATTGTGTAATAACTTTTTTATTCGATTTGCATATTTTTAACAAGTTTTAAAATAATTTTAAAGAAAATTTTTAATTGGAATTAGGGTCGATAATATTTATTTTTGTCCTGCTGAAAATGTTTCCGCTTCAAGTTCTTTCAAGTTTTTTTTTTGTAATGGATTTGTGTGAGGATATACTGTTTTTTCTCTTAATTTATTCGTAAATAATTTATTTAGGATAAATTAATTATAAGCCGGTTTCCTGACATATTTTATGACAATAAACAATAATAGCAAATTATAAAATGAAAAAAATTTTCAGCATAGCATTTGTAACAATGAAAAAAAATCATATCTTTTGGATTAAGTTAAATACAAATTTTTTTGCAAAAGATTCAATATGTCAAACGAAATTGGTATTTAACTCATAATCCAAAATAACAAGACTTTTGCACATTTTCAAAACGTTTTAAGTCAAATACAATTTTCTTTATTTCGAATTTTCTACAATTGTTAATTACTAAAAACAATGTTGGTATTGTATGAAAAATTTGACCTATTTTTTTTGCCAATAATTTACAAATCTAAAGTTCCTGATTAAACGAAAAAAACCTCAAAAACTAACCAATAAGAAACTAGAATTCCTATAAGTTTTATGATTTCAAAAAA
Source organism: Druon quercuslanigerum (assembly GCA_010014905.2). NCBI lineage: Eukaryota > Metazoa > Arthropoda > Insecta > Hymenoptera > Cynipidae > Druon > Druon quercuslanigerum. Next base: position 13,490 of record JAAAKG020081920.1, on the reverse strand, counting down.
ATACAGTTATTCTTGTTTGTGCTTTAGCGGTTAGGCCATACAACGCTTTCTTAGTTCAAAACAGGATAATTTAAGAACTTTTATTTCTTTTTGGAAAAGTAGCAGTTTGGTTAAAGATAAACAAGTCCACAATTGTTTTGCAAAAATTTACCAAATTCAGTCAATTTTGTTCATGAGTTTTTTTCTCGAAAACGATTAAAATTTATGGGTAGCAACCCAGCAACCCAGCACAACCTTTCAACTTTCAATCAGAATAAGTTTTGGCTCTAGCAGAAAAAACCCTTATTAAAAGTTTTTTGGAAATAGTTTATCATTAAAAAATAAAATTTAAGCACAAATCAGCCTTTAGCTCTGTATCACAATTGAGCAAAACTTTTATTTTTGCGAAATTTCAAAGGTATATTTCTAAAATCCAATACAATTTCGTACATTTTGTAAAAAGTGCGAGAAGTTGACTATTCCACGATGAGTTGAATAGCTTCTCGTGCGTATTACATACGATGTTTTTTGCATAAAATGCATGAAAAGGTCGAGTTTCCTTGTTTGTAAAGTGTGCGCAAAATGCCAGATTTCTCTACTGTGATGTCATCATCAGGAATATGGTATTCTCGCGTGGTTTTGCGTGCGGGAATATTCCGTCGACGGATAACTGTGCAGGAATATTCCGTCACTGGATGACGGTGCGGGAGTACCAGATTCCCACACGCTAATCTCACAGGAAGGGAAGCTAGCACTTAGACGGCGATTAGACGTCAAAGGCTTCCAAATTAAAATTGTAAAAATTTGTAGCATTGTTACTTATTATCTAATTATCGATAAATCACAGTAGTAATTTTCATATATTACTGTAACTAGGGCAAGCCTAAAGCATGCCACATTCCGAGTTTGTAAATGGGCAAAGTTTAGTTCACTTTAATTTTAAAATTACAGTATCCGAAATTACGATTTCATTTTGCTTTCGTATTGTATAAAATGTATTTTTTCATGATATACAAACTTGCCAAATAGATAATAATTATCTGATACAATAACACACACCGACAAAATTTGTACTGGAAGATCGAACTATGTGACCACGAAAGATTTTGGTGTCCTAAAAACGAACCCGTTTTCTACATTTTTCCTATGCGTCAGGTTTTTGAGATATCCTAACCTAAAAGTGCAAAAATTCCTATTTTAGCCGTATTTGAGGTAATATAAAATTATCAGCAATTTGTTTCTAAAGATTGCTAACGCCATCGTTCAGTACTCCTTTTTATCTTCCATTTCTATTTTTGATCATCCCCAGCCGATTTTTTTCTTCGAGATATCGCACATTCATCATTTCAGTTCCACAAGGAAAAACTAGCAGGCAATCAAATAAATGATTAGTCTGGCATATATCGCGGAGAAAAAAATTGTTTGAGATGATGGAAAATGAAAATAAAAAAAAAAGAAGTACTAAACAATGGCGTTAGCAGTTTTTGGGACAAAAACTGCTGATTGTGTTATATTGCCTCAAATATTACTAAAAATAGCCATTTTTACATTTATGGGGTAGGATAACTCAAAAACCTGACGTATAGGAAAAATTTGGATAACGGATGTGGTTTTCGGATACCAAAATTCTTTGTGTTCACATGGTCCAGTCTTTGGATACAAAAAAGATGTCACTACTGGCGGCATTTGTATCGTTATGATACACAAATTTTAATCAATTAAATTTTCAATATTTCAATCATTACTTCAAGTTTTTACTGATGAACAAGCGACTTTTTTCTTTTTTACTGAGGAGCCAGTGATCGGACTGGAACAAGTTGTCAATCAAGTAAATCAATAAGGAAAGTATATATATTAAAACTAATCTTTAAATGTGGCTAAGAAATTAGAGAGTTATGTAACGCATAGTTGTTGACGTCTTTCTAATTGGTTGAATCAGTAAAATAAGTTCTATTGATCCAGTCAGTGGAATAACAGTTGTTATTTAAATCATATTTTAACAAAATCTGGCTTGGTCAATCAGTTGAATTTGTTCTTATTTGAATAAGGGACTGCGTACCAATATCAAGAAATAATAAAGATCAATCTTTCTAATGATGATTTAATTGCTTTTATTCATCACAAGCAAAAATAGTCTGCTTCAAGTTAGTCAGGTACTTAACCGAGTTAGAAACTTTAAAAAATACAGAGTGTAGGGCATGGAAATTGACTGAAAATTAATGCACCTTCCCTACAACCAAATAAAAGTGGAAACGATGCTAACAACACGCAAAGGCATACATTTACCTACTCGTGGGCGGATTACGTGCATGCGGTTAAACTTAAGTATGAATATGAATATCGCAAGATCTCCCTTCGTCTAGTTCATGTCGATTTAAGACTTCAAAGAAATTACAAAGAAACATAATGGGTGAATTTTTATTTCTCAACAAAAATTAAAATACGCAAATACATTATCGTATCACGCATATCACAAAATTGAGTACCTTAACATTTTTATCATTATAATTATAACAATACCTCCATGATTCCATTGTGTGATTTTTCTTTTTCGGTGAGAATATTATTTCTGATTAATGGGTTTTCAATGTTTTATGTTTTTTTCTAATATAGTCCCTAAATATAATTTTTTAGTTGTTTTATTTTGTTAGGTTTTTATTATATTTCCTTAATGATTGTAATTCCATATTTATGGTGTCACTCGTTTTTATTTCATAATTATGGATATTTTAAATCGTTTTCTTAATATTAAATAAAATAATAAGTAAAATACTACTTTTCATGAAATTCATAAAAAATGCATTTCCTTCGGAATCCAGTTTTAAACTTTGGTCAACATGTGTCCCATTAAGAGTTGTCTGGATCAGGATGAATTAGTGTCGCTCATAAAAATTTGAGTTTTTTTATAGCAAGAGTAAACACTAAAATTTTCATTCGCATTTTTCTCCTCTATTGATCCCTCTTTTTCCCTTTTTTATGTAACAAGTACTTCTTCTTGAAAATCTAATGAGCCAGGAAGTTGGATAGTTTGGAAATCTGTTTTTTAATGATTGAATCTTTTTCATGCTCTTTTGCATAAAATCATTCTTGAAAAATTGATTATTCTCCAATCTCAAAATACAAAAAAAGTTATATTTTTGTTAATTTTCTCGATTTACAGCCTTTAAAAGTCAACAAGTTTGTTACTAATCATTATAAACTGATAATATAGCGTAAAATTTGGCTAATTACTATAAAAGTTGAAATGTCACTCAAAATTTAAATATTTTGAATTCTTTGATAGTAAATACTTTCAATTTTAAATTGGGCATTTTGAAACAATTGAAATTTTAAATGACTTGCTTATTCTAACTTTTCATTTCGCCCTAAATGTTTTTCAAAATTTCAACATAAACCTATTCATTTTATGATAATAAAAGGTGAGTGGCACCTAATGTGCGGCACCAATATCTAGGCCAGATGACAATTTCACCCCTTCTACCTGCGTGCGCCCCACCCCCCTACTACGCGGCTTCCCCACACTCCTGAACTGCTGCCGCCGAGCCTGATCAGCGGAAGTCCTTTATACCTAATGACAACTTACATGCGGAATATAAATTTTTATTAATTTATCACTTGGTTATTCAATAACATAATATTCGAAATCTGCGAATCATGACGATTCCAACTATATTTTATGTGACACAAAAAGTTGAATGGAATATACTTAAAAAATTTCCACAACATTTTTAATAAGCATGAACATTATTAGGTTTCGAATATTATAGTTATAAGTTATCAAGTTCTAAAATTGAAAAATGTTGTATTCTGCATTTCAGTCCTCGTTATGCACAAACAATCCCCCCCCCCCTCCACCCGATGACGACCAGACTGGGCGGAATCAGTTTGGCTGGGTGCGGGAAAGCCGCGTAGTCGAGGAACCGTTCGCAGATAGCTAGGACTGAATTTACCATTCTCCAAAATCTATTGCACCATTGCTTTAAAGAATTAGAAATGAGAAAATTTTAATATATTTATATCGTAGATATTCCTAGATAAAACCTTTCCAGGATATGATGTTGCAAGTAACAAAAATACGTTAATTTTGTCTTTCGATGATCAATTTGAATGTTTTGTTTCTTGATTAGCACAAGCTATTACAGGAGTTCTGTTTTTTAAAGAGGAAGTTAAGTTGCTAGTTTGATATCAAGTAATTAATGCCTCCACCTATAAATATATGCTTTGAGTTAAAACGCATTGCATGTAGCAAACCAGAAGGCTGATTGGATCGTTGATTACGATTAGAAATTATCTACTTGATCAGTATACCTCATGCAAGTAGGTGAATGTTCAAACTGAAATATAGGTATTGAAGGCTTTAATGAGGACATATACAGTATACACACGTTGGTGTGAACACTTTTCATTTCACTTAAGCTCCTTACGTGCAATTTACATGTCATAATTCAGAAGCTGTACATGTACTATATCTCTTAGATAACGATCTAATAGATCTTATCTACCATACAGATAAAATAATGGTAATTAACCAATCCTTACTCTGAAGAGTTGCCTTTTCTAACGATATAAGACAGTAATTTTCTTTAAGTATATTTTGTTTTATAGTATACAACACTATCCTTACAATATAATTTTTAGGAATAAAATTCATTGACTCACTGCATCTTTCAATAAAACTATATACAGTAAGCCAATTAAATAATTGGATTCAATTTTTATCGACCTGACGAAAGTGTCGGATAAAAAAGTTCATAAGATTCTTGTTCTAAATTCAATTATTTTCAAAATCGATTCTAAAATTATATTAGCTGTTTATTCAAAGTCAACTTATTGAAGTAAGAAAATGTTTTAAGAAATAAATAAAAAGTTATTTCGTTTGTGAAGAAATAAGAGAAGTAGTTACATTTAGTGGTTAGTGAATACAACTATTAGTAACCACAGGAACGGTAACTAGCCACTGAAATGAAATTCATTTCCGTTATTCACCTTCTTTTACTAGCACCAAAATTGCTTACCTTGTTAAATGTTTCGTTTTACGTTTCTTAACTTCGTTCGAATCAATTAGGCTACACTAAAACTGAATAGTCAAAAGTCCTAAAAGTTCATTCTCTGTAACTAAAACAAACCACAAACTACAAGATCGTAATCGAGTGAGAGACTGTTTAACATTGCGTGCATCATGCAAGTTTTCATAACTTTCGTGAACTTTTATTATGTTGTAGGCTTTAGACGGATTTTCGTCTTGTAACTTTTTATTAAATCAACAACTTCGCTATAATCTGATAACTTGATGAATAAATTCGGTTAAACATTAAGAAAACGTTAAGAAAACATTATATAATCAAGTAATATTAAATACTGAATATTTGCATGAGTTAACAAAAACTTATGTCAACAAAAATTGTCCTCACTAGTTTGAAATTACTACTGAATCTATTTTTTACTGCATACCGAAACGAGAATTGTAAATATTATTAATTAAATATTAATAAGCTGCTTCACTTTACTCATATTTACATGGGTTTAAACATCGAACATCACCAGAGCACTCAATATCTTTAACTATAGTTAAAGATATTCGACCGCTTTAATTTACTCACATCAATTTCATCAATTTCAAACGGAAATATCGGAACTGTCAGAATAATAGTGAGTTTGTAGAGTTTTGCAGAAATTAATTTAATTGCAACTTTAAAAATGAAAAGCGATTCGATACAGCAGATTTGATACCTGCTAGAGAGTCGTAAAAGAAGAGATGGGCATCAAAATACTTTTTTTTTAAATTTAAATAGCGCAAAATACACAAGGTTCGAAATTTAAATTAATTTTAATTTAAGTATCATTTATAATGTAAATAACTGAATATATAATAGTATGAAAATTCTATCAAAAATTCCATATGGAGAGAACATCAGCGGATGCTTTAACTGAGGTTAAAGCATAAATTAGAACTTCTTTAAGGCAGTGTGATGAGTGAGAGACGTGATCAGATTCCTACCTTACCGACATTTTTTTATTTCCTAACTTATTTTCTTCTATTTGTCCTATAAATTTGAATAATAATGAAAAAAGCAACAAGAACGCCCACTTTTCTTAGTGCTTCTTATTTATTATCCCAAATTTTCAACCCGATCTTGCGCTTTGTGTAAAAACAAGTTACAAAATAAAAAAAGTGTAAATAAGGTAGGAATCTGGTCACGTGACCCACTCATCACATGGTCTTAAGAGATTAATATAATTAATAATACTTTTAACCAAGTTCCTAGGCTGATCGAAAATATTTTTGTTAGGCTCCTAGGATAATTTTGGGATTCTGAAATTCTTCGTATAATAACCAATTTCGATCTTTTTAATTTGAAAGTCAATGAAATTTTTTATTAAATAATCGACATTTTATAAGATTTGAATATAAAAATTTGTAATATCACAATTCTTTATGATTAAAAATAATTTCAGTTATAAAGTGCGGCCTCGTTTAACTTTCAACATTTCGTAGTAGAGAAGTTTTAATTTTCAATGTTTCCCATTTAAAATTACGTGATTTCGAACGTGTTTTAAGAATAATTAAAATTTTAAAATTTATAGTTGAAAATTGATATCAAATTCTCCGTTGCACCGAAATTTAATGTTAATTTAGTGCTTTGGGTTTGTACTATGCATAAAATCCGGTAACTTTTTGTTTTGATCAAAAACGAGTAGTAAGGTTGGAGAAATACGGAAACATTATAATTCTTAATTAGTGCTAATTTTTCTGGAGAGAAAAATGGTTGTGTCCGGTAATTTTGCTCAAAAACATGTAGTTATGCTAACTTCAGCTGAAGCCACAAATTTCGGTATTCGAAACTAGGAAACTTTCAGAGGTAATTGTAAAATTACTGCGCAAATGAGAATTTTCTCATTTGCGCAGGAATCCTATGATAATTAATTTAGTCTATCACTTCTATATTTATGCCATATACCATTTCATCGTTGTTATTCCTAATGCCGACTAACAAAGTACCACTACTTCCTTTCTTGTTGTCAATAATTTTTTATTTCCGCTATATTTTCTAGTCTATTTATCTTGTCATTGCTAAGGCCTGTAGTATACGACTTTCTGAAAAACCTGCTTCAAATTTTGAATTTAATAAGAAACTCCTGCGAATCTGCATTACTAAAGGTGCACTCTAAAATGAAATAGATTGATTAAAACATTGAACCATTAAACAATTTGAATCTAAATGGCCCTTATCTATGCAAATTGTCGACTCGATCACACCCACCCACGTGCCAAGAAGCCTTCTACATTCATGAATCCGCCAACAGGTATTTCCTATAGGCTAGTTCTTCCTTGGATGAATAACGTAGTGAAGTTGATGGAAGAATCATTTGTCAGCTGAAAAGGCCGTGTCCGGAAAAATGACTGGCCTTAGATATATACATATATGTTCTGAACAGAAGAGCATCACGATTAGCTAAAACTAAAACACTCAATAGATTGTACTCGAATCGATTACAAATAGACTCATGGAACGTAGCTATGTATGTATATTAGTCTGATATTGAACACGCGATGTCAGGCTCAGGAAGCGAACGAAATTTATCGGTCCAGAGTAACAATCATATTGCACTTAAGTGCTGGTTCCGTTTTCTGATAGGCTTCATCCATTACAATATATTAAAGATTACTAAAAGTTGGATTGGGAAATGCCTTTATGTTCTGAGAAAATGGTTTAAACCATTTTATTTCGCCAAATTCGGTTTACGAAATTTAATTTAAAAAATCCTAATGTACCCACAAATGACACATCTATGTGCATTACAAAATAGAGAAAAACTCTACTATGTATAATTGAATTGAATTTATTCAAATGAGACGTATCTAACCGTCTTTAAACAGCAAAAGTAATTTTTGGCTAAATAATGAACGAACACTGTATTTCATCAACAAATAAAACATAACTATGTTCGGTACTTGCATAGCTTTATTGAAATAGATGCGTTTAGTTTGTCAAATTGAAACTCACCTCGTAAAGTTCAGGGGGTCAACCCAGTGACATAAAATGGCGAAAAAGTATAGGAAAAGAGTCGGAACCTCGCTTATTTTCAGAATTTTAGAACAGCAAATACCAAACGCAATAAAAAGTAAGAGAATTGGAATCACGGTAACTGAGACTAAGGTCACAATTACTGGGACGTTTACCTAATATGCAAATCCGGTCCTTATTATATTTTCGAAAACTGAATTATTAAATACTTATCTAATTAACTGCAACTTGTCATTATCTTATTTAACAAACCTCAAAAGTAAAATTTTGAAAGGGATAAAACAAATCCTGTTTTTTTTTTCATTTTTCTTCTTACGAGTTATTCATCCGCGTGAATTAACAAAGCATTCAAATTTTGAAATTTTGAAAAAGAAATTTCATATTTCAGCATCAAAAGTTCACAAAAATGGCTACGACTATAAAAAGTTTGACCAAAAATAAACCTTAAGATGAAAGTTTTCATTTGAAAAACTAAACACAACAGATTCAATACAAAGCCATGAAGTTGCTGAAAAAGAATTATGTTTCAAATGTGATGAAGATTCTCTTTCATTATTTCGAAATGAAATTACTTTTGTATATGTGAAATAAAAGTTTAAAGACTGTTCAATACCTTTTATTTGATTCAGTGCAATTTAACGTTCTTGAATTTTAGTTTTTCTCTAATCTATATTATGCATATTATGCATATTATGCATCAAATTTCTAAATAAAAATAAAGGCATTCAAAAAATTAAAGGTGCTGCGTTTACTGCAATGGGCTTGAAATGATCCAATTTATAATTATTTCAAATTTCTTGTGATGCTTTAAAATACACAGTTCCGCTGAAATAACTTCAACCCAAAGGTGCGAACACTAAGAATTTTCCTCTTGGTTTTGTATCTGGCATGTCTTACAACTATTGTTTAATGTAAAAAAAAAAACTTCACCAGAGCATTCTTGAAAAAAATCCATTTTTAATTTCAAAAAATCGAAGTACACAATTTGTCTCGAAAATGAAGGGTGATGTGAAAAAAGGTAAAACAGCAAAATTGTTCCTTAGAAGACTTACTACAAAAATACCCTTTTCATATTTTTTAATTTTGCTTCATTCTTTAATGTTTTATACCATCAGATAAAAAATTATAACAGATACATATTATATTTATCAATAGTTATTAATAAAATTTAATTTAATTTAAATGTATAATTAAGTAATTTTATAATTTCACATCTGAGATATTAATCAAATAATAATGCTTCCAAATGTAAAACTGCGCACCTACAAGATATCATGTACTTTTTACAGGTTTAATAAAACTCACTAAAGAGGGCCACCATTGTGTGCCGAAACTTTTAAAACAATTTAATTAGTTTCAATTCACCTGGCCCTAAATCCAACAACTTTCATTGACAATTTCTACAAAAGATACATATTAATATTCGAATTGTCTGATGATATGTTTTTAATTTAAAAAATTTTATAAGATAAGGATAAGAAGTGTATAGTTTTAAAAAAGATATCGGTATAAGTAAATTCCCTGCTTTCATACTTAAAATAATTATATCGAGAACAAGAAAGAAGGAGGTGTTTTTGTATGAATTTTCCAATGTGCAATTTTACTCTCTTCTAACTTTTTTCATGTCTCGTTTCGTTTTCGAGAAAAAGCGGGTATTCCGAGTTTTTTAAATAAAAATATTATTTTTTTAAACGTCTTCGGCGAACATTTTGTGTTTATGGAAAAATAGTTTTAAGACATCTCAGATATAAAATTAATGAAAACATTATTGGTGTTCACAGCTTTGATTTGAAGTAATTTCAACAGAACTGGGAATAGAAACTATACAACGTCCTGCATTAAAATAATTTTAATATTAAACAGAATTATCATAATAAAGATTCCTATATTTGGGCAATTGTAGTAACCCATAAGATTCTCGCCAAAGAGTTTTTGAGAACAAATAAAATACCGAAATCTATTAACTTTCATATATGCCTTCCTTTGGATGATCAAGATTATATTCCTACTCTTGTACAACTGTTCACTTGATACCACGGGCTATTAATTTGATTTCAAAAATGTGTAAATCTGAAGTTATTAATGTATTTTCAAAATAAGTAAACCAGTGGAAAGCTATTTTTTTTTTTTTTTTAATTTTTGGACGGCTCATAATACAATTTTCAAATAAAACATCTTCACCTTATCCTTCTTTTTAATTTACTTAAGAATTATTTCTTCATGTTTAGCACATCATCATTCTAATATTTCAAACGAAGGTCAGAATAAAAGGTTATAGATTCTCAATAAATTTCAAAACTTCACACATTTCAATTTAAATATCAACTTTTCAAAAATTGTTATGAATATGAAGGTACACTGAATTTTTTGGTCGTACACTTACAACTGCATTTATTGAATTAAAAATGATATATCTTGTTTGTATTTTATTTATTTAAACTAATTTTCTAGGAAGCCTGCACTTTACATCAGCGGCAGCGACATTTTATTTGTACTAATGCACTTTCTCATTTATAAGAAGAAATAACTTTGCTAATATTAAAAATTAGGAATGGGGCATGGAAGCAGGTTCTTTCTTATAGCCTCTGCTTCCATAATTTAAGTGATTAAATTAATTTTTGTTTAGGGATAATTGTTGTCTCTAAACAAAAGTCGATTGGAAACCTTTTTTTACAGGGTCAAAGTACAGAATGTTACTATTGCTCGATGTAATTTTTGTCACAGTCAAACGAATCTCATAGCCAATTAAATTTAAGCCTACTATTCAACACCGATAAGCAACTAGGACATAAAATCTAAAGTTTACTGACCACTGTCCACCTAAATTTAATACATATGCAAATTACTTAGATTTTTTTTTAGAAAATAGTTATTTGTGATACAAGGACCCTAACTGGAACTTTTTTGGGCGAGTACTCCAATTCACAAGACCAATTTAATGTTATGTAAGTCAAATTCAATTTAATTCAATTCACTCAAATCCAATGTAATCCACTCCGATCTACGATATTCCATTCGAATCCAATTCAATCCACTATATGTGTGTAGGATGAGTACCGGATAGGTATTACACAATTATGTTCATGCGAATAGACAATAAATCGGTACAGAACGGAAATAAATCATTTTCATAACAAGCGAAAGCACCATTAAAGGGCCAAGCCATATGAGGAAATGAATGGTTGAACGGTGCTTTCTTGTGTGACATACCTTATGAGGAAATATTATTTAAATTCTGTTTGCAGCACCTGGCGATCATGATGGGCATTACAAAACGACGTGACCGGCAGTATAACCACGGAACATTGAGATAGAAAACGTGTTTCTACCGAAGAACCATCGTCATTGTATACAGTATTGCAACACTATGCTATGATAATGACTTCTAATTTCAATACGTATTTACAAAAGAAAGTATTACACAAACCTTTATCTTAAATTTAATTTAATTCATAATAAGGAAATTAAGGAGTTTTTCTTCGAATGCAACTTACGTCCAAAGAGAACAAATATTTTCAAAAACTAATAAGTTTACTTAAATTATATAACATGGAACTCATTTCCATTCAATGCTGTTCCTAATTATTGATACTATTTTGATAATTATTTTAAATGAAGCGACGTATTTTTCTTTGTTGTTTTATTTATTTATTTTCGTTGCTCTACAAATCTACTTTACAGGGTGGATACTGTATTGTATTTCTGTACTCCAATGAATTTAGGGTGTTTCTATAGTTACATAATGCTGACTCAGACATATACCTGACAGAATTAAAAAAATAAATAGGGATAAGGATCATGGAAAAAAAGTTGATCATTTTAAGTCCCAGACATTTTTCATATGTGATTATCAATAAATATTTTTTAAAACTATATCAATAAAGTGATAAATACTTTTTTACCTATTCAAAACTTTAACCGCACCTAGATTCTTGTTCGAATTAATATTAAATTAAGTATAACTAGTTCAATCATAATAGTAGCAGTAGTACACTACTTTGTCGGTTTAATTATTGATTTAATGATGCGAATGAAGTGGGGCATCTTAAACTTACGAACTTAAATTAACATATACAAAATTTTAATTGAAATGTCAGGGAGCGGGAGTGGAGCATTTAAAATTTAATTAAGACTTCATGTCCGTTCTCATCAGGGTAATTTCTGTTTAAAATGCAGAACTATTAGAAATTTATCTCTTGAACTTTTATAGCATTAGATTTTCATACTTTCTAGTGTTAGACTTAATTTTTTTTTAAATATATATTGGGCTTTGGCTAGTTTTTAGAGTTAGATTTTTTAAATCTGATTGTCTAATGTTGGTTGAATTTTTCGTAATCGTCCATAAAATCGATTACTTTTAGTATAGGTTTTGATTCTTTTAAAAAATAAGTATATGCTTTTGCATTTTTGAGAAATATTTTAAACCATTTTGAAGAAAAAGATTTTTACTTTTATTATGAATTGAAGTATTCAATTTTCAAATTCAGTGAAAAAGGTCATGACAAACAAAATCTGCACTTTATATTAGATATCATCTATCCAATTGACATTTTTATTGTTATAACTCTAAGAAAACACACTTTTGCATCCCTGGAAGATCACATGCCTAAACATGCATGTTTATGACTTCATCCGTTTCAACTTTACATGCGAATAAGCTACTGGAAAAACTCTGACCCTGAAAGCTATCCTTTTCTTAGAGCCTAGAGTGTAGAATGAAAATGAGTTCGTTCTAGAATCTAGTAGTTCTAAAAACATATCTAACTCTAACACTATAGCTTTCTTACAAATTATTAAGCAACAAGTCTTTTAAAAATTCAATCCGAACTTATAACTGACTTTACATTGACATCTTTATACGATATATAAGTGTGAACGTTTCACTGACCCCATAGTTTGTTTCACTGAAGCAAAATTTAAGGTATGCTAAAATTCTCGAAATATGGCACTAATGCAATAGGTAAATTTGAACAGAGATTTAAAAATTTATAATTAAACTAACAGTTTACCTTTCAATTAATCAGATTCTAAGGCCCTATTTACAACAAAAAAATAAGTGGAACTAATAGCAGAACTAGCCAACCTTATGAAGATGATGTGACTATCCCGAGAAAAAATTCTTCGACTTGGTTTTGACTTGAATTGCCCCCAATCAAGACATGTCTCAGTTTTGAGACAGAGCCAGACTTCAATTTATGTCTTGGAGAAAAGTTTCTATATCTTGAATACATATATTTATGTGTTGAGTCGCATATTTATGACTCCAAAACGAGCGGTTTATAATTTCGAGCGCATATCTGCCCTAAAAAATAGCGTCATTCTGATAGTCATAAAAGCTAATATTTGTTAATGATCAAACAATCTTGTCTATTTGTATACTATATATATATATAATTAAACTATTTGCCATAAGGACAATCGCAGGATTTCGCCGGGATCGGGTGCTAATCTGAAAATTTGCACCCGATCCCAGCGAAATCGCGG
>JAAAKG020081909.1:0-16762 GCA_010014905.2 Druon quercuslanigerum | reverse complement strand
TTTAACGTAGAATCCGAATTTCAACTAATTAAAAATTGATTTTGCTGCTTTTTTGAGTTTTTATAGCATGCTACGGACGGGCTACTATGTGGCTACTATATGGCTACGCTATAGAGTAGCCGTTCCGTTCACTCGGGTCGCCAGGCTGTGCAGGACCAGCTGACGGCTTCTCCACCTACACAGAGCCAGCGGACGCAGAAGGAAATCATTGGAAACTTTTTTTACCTGTTGGGGCGGCTGCCATTGCCCCACCCACCGAAAGTGCCCCAGCTGACGCTAACTACACTTACATTACGCCTGTCTGAATCATTCCCCAAAGTATTAGGCGGATGGAAATGATTGACATAAAATTGTCGCTAGCTCCCGGACTACTGGAATCCACTTTACATACCTGTTCCGTATCCAATAAACCGCCTCACTTTTCTTCTACCACACACTTCTACTTCATAAAATAAGAAACTCATGACTATCAAATCGAACAATTTTATCCTCCTTCCGAAAACGTCAGAAAAATTAATTAAATAAGTATTTTTATGACTTGGTAACATCTTCAGATGCAAGAAACATAACAATTTACACTATGAACAAGGCGAAAAGTTGCTTAATATACGAGCGAAATTTTGCATAACCATAAAGTCTACTTTTAGTCGTGCCAAAGGACTTGGATCAACTTGATTCTTGGTGCTCAGGGTGGTTATTGAGCCGTGCACGACGAGGAAGCACGATATCGTGTATCGCTACATCGAGCACCAGCGCTTACGGCCGATCGAGCGGAAACCTTGAGTGCCCCAACCTTCTTCGTAAATCGTCGCCGCGTTTGCCGATCTTATTTACCGACATTCCGTGCGCTTCGAGGATTCCGGCCACAAGTGCATGCGGTCTTGTTCTCTAAAAAAGAGACTGCAAACGGAACACTACTTCTATTTGATTGGTCGAGTTGTTGGTGGTAATCCTGGAAAGGAACCGGGAAATTTTAAATAACAGAAAATAAATGCTACTGAATAATGAGGTGAAAAAAGTATAAAAATTTATTCATTTAACTTTCTATTACTAAGTCTGGATTTAACAACAGTTTAAATTCGCGATCTCTACTCCAAGATTAGTGCCGCGTATAAAATCTACAGTTCAACGAGGGAACATGCAGAAGGTTTCGGAGTAGAAAATTATCTGACGAGTCTGTCTTCTTTCATCCTTTACTCAGCCGTCGCTCCACCCTTATGCATCCCCACTCTCTGTTTCAGGTCCCATCGGAGGGTCTGCTTCCCGAAGTTAGACTTGTTTCCAGACTTGTTTCTCTTCCTTAATTCTAGTAAAATAAAATTCAGGGACTTACAAAAAATCTTAAAACTAAATTCACAATGTACAGCTGTTGACCACTCAGACACATTTCGAGTTTATTCTAAAAGTAAATAAAACACCTTAGTTCCTAAATATATTTAAGCTCTTACCCCAAGGTCTTTTCTTAATGATGATTTTCTGAACGTGAAAAATTCGCTTTTCGTAGCATTCTAAGATCTACCACCGAAAAAGCATTATAAATATTCCAGCGAATTTATTCGAAAGTTCCCGCGTAAGAAGATACGATTAATTTATTCGCATGTGATCGAGTGACATGAAGTCGCGATAGTCGCTCGTTACACCTCCGTCCTTATAATAATTTTACAATTACAATGTAAAAAAAAGATTTAAAAAATCATGCAAACTGTCAACAGTGTTTTTACAAGTAAAAGTCAATGAAAGTTTCAATTGATGAATCCCTCATGAGGTAAAAAATTTTTTCTTTTGACAGAGGATTTAAAAAATAATAATTGCGCTGATTTCAGAAATTGTTAGTCATGAAGCGAGTATCAGTCGCTCAACTCTCACTCCCCCAACATTTAAAATACAAGTTATTTTAGAGGTCATGGCAGATATGTAAAAAAACAATTTAAGTACATCAGTCTTTAAATTATATATAATTACATGTATTTACATTAATTTTATTTATATTATTTAAATTTTATGCATATAGTGTTGCATGGGATTAAAACCTTTTTCTTTTAATCCACATTTTCATTTGCAGTTTGCTGGTCTGGATAAATTTTTGTGTGTTTGTGTTCAAAGGTGATTCATGTGCACTATTTTTGATTTCCCTTTACCGATGTCTAGCTCAACATTGTGGTCGTTAAAAACTTGGATTATTTTGAATAGGTTGAAAGATTCTGGATCCAATTTTGAGGATTTTGTATTTTTCTGTAAGTATCCCGTATCACCTACTTGTTAATTTTACGCTTTTAATTTCTGGTCGTAGTGTCGCTTAGACCTTTCTTTTGCTGCATGTAAGGGATCTTTAGCTTTTTCTTGAGTCTCGGCTAAGTTTTCCGTTGACGTTTTTAAAAATAAATTGTACATTAGAGTCAGTTCACGCTTGAAAAATTATGAGTGAATTCGGGCAATTTTCTTAAATATCAACTTGTGTGGAGTAAATCTCGTCCCTTCATGTTTAGAGGTATTATATGAGAAAAGTGCAAAACGAAGCCATTTATCGCAGTTAGTTTTTTAACAGTAAATTTTCAAATACTGAATTAGGATAAATGTTAAATTGATAAATTGTTTAGCAAAGGCTGAAGCAATTACGGTGGACTTAGTAGAACGTAATGGGAAAGCATATGAATATTTAGTTAGACTATCCTGAATAGTAAGGATGTATTTATTTTTATTTTTTGTTTCAGGAAGACGCCCTACAATGTCCAGTTCTACTTTTTCAAAGGCCTCTGAGGGTGTACCGGTAATTCGCTTGGGCAATTTTGTCTTGACTCTAACAGTTTTATTTATTCTACATTTCTCACATTCCCGAACGAATTTTTTAATTGGCTTACTCATGCTCGGCTAATAAAAATTTTCGCGAATTCTGAGGTAGGTTTTTGTAGATCCTTTATGGCCATCCGTTGTTGATGAATGATTTACTCTAATTCATTTTTAACGGTCTGTTTAATGTGGAATTTCTGTATTTCCATAGCAGATGGTTATGGTGAAATCGTCCTGACCGAAAAGTTTACAAAATTCAGCTTCTGTCAATGGCCAGGAGATCTGATTGAGCCCATTTTCGGTCCTTGAGATACTGAAACTTTTTCTTTCAAGCTCATCTGCTGCACATTTAAATGCCCAGAGTACACTCACGATATCATCATCGTAAGTTTTTAAATCAAAGGTCGGCTTTATTATCAAATTATAAATGCAATAATCTTCGCATTTTACAACTATTACATTTCCTACTTGTAAATTTTCAGGGTCTTCATGCTGCAAGTGTTCGTATTTTGATCTAGCTGTCTCGATCAATTCTTTTCCGGTTTCTGTTGTTAATTTGCAGTCTGATGGGACACATAAAACGAGATTATAGTCGCGCATAAATAATTTGTCCTTTGAAATGTTTATAACCGAAAACTCGTAGTTTGGGGGAGTGAATCGTTTTGGTCGGAAGTCACGACAGTCTCGTGTAGTTTTGGTCATTTTGTGATAACAGAAAGCACGGATGAGTTTCTATGGCAGTTTCGTTCTCCCTGAAGGTCTGAGGTCTCGAATTTTTCTTTGCAAATATTAAACATTTTTTTAATTTAGCCTCCGGATATTCCCGTAATCTATATCCAAATTGAAAATTGTCAATAAAATTTTCATCATCTGATTCAATATCTTATAATTCATTATTTCCGATTTCAGGGACGGGCCTACCGCTCTCAATACCGTCTTTTGAGACACATTAATATCATATATGGCCTCACCCACGGTGTGAGTAGTGCAGTCCCTGTCATCATAGACAGCGATCGCTCCACGACCGCAGAAACTGTTGGTCCCGTCCTCACCTACGGTGTGAGTAGTGCAGTCCCCGCCATCATCGACAGGCATCACCCCACGACCGCAGAAATCAGACACAAAAATATTATGTATGACGTCACTCACGATGTAAGTGGTGCAGTCCCTGCCATCGTCAACGGGGATCGCCCCGCGATCGCAGGAACTGTTGGTCCCATGATCACTGATGAGTAGATACTGCTCATCATCACTATTTTCCTCCGCGGTCTCAAAAGCTTCGTCCCCAGAATCAGGTTCTCGACTTTTCTCCTTATTAAATTTGCAACTGGAATGTGCATCATACAAATCGTCATCATTATTCTCAAAATCCGCCCTGAGGAAAGCATTCTCGATGCGACTGCGTTTTCTCTGTCTTCGGGTAGGGATTGAAGGAACACAGGTGTTCGATTTAAGGAAATCATCAATTTATGTACTGGAATGTAGGGAGACAAGTGTCGGTAGTTTTCGTCCTTAAAAGTCACGCGGACCTCGAGTCTACATCGGTGCTGCGTTTTATCGACGCAAGGGTTTCGAGAAAAAACATCTGCATTCGAATTTGCAATGCCCTTTTTGTAAACTATCTTATAGTTATAATCAATCAATCGATATTTCAGACGTATTAACTTTGAATTTGCACTTTTAAGGTTATGAGGCCATACCAGTGGCCTGTGATCAGTCTGTAATGTAAAATCCCTCCCATATAGACGGGAAGTTTCTACTGGGAACAAAATTGCCAGTAACTCCTTTTCGATGGTCGAGTAATTTATTTTGGTGTGTGATAATGTTCTAGAGGTATAGGTGACCGGGAGGACTTTCCCATCGCAATCTTGACTCAAAACCCCCCCAATGCTGTAATTTAAAGCATCACTTTATACATTAAATGGCTTAATGAAGTCTAGATATTGAAGTAGAGGATGAGTGCATAAAATTTCCTTTAATTTATTAAAGGATTCCTGTTGACTAACAGGGACATGTTTTTACACAGGTACAAAAGAGGTTTTGCTATAATTGAAAAATCAGGGATGAACCTGCCGTAGTAACCTATTTTTTATGATTCTCCTAAAAACTGTTTAAAGTTTTTTTTATATTTTTGGGGCAAGGAAATTTACGAATGGCTTCCACCTTTTTTGGGTCAGGCTTCACCCCATCATGAGTATTTCACACACAGTAGACCAGAAAGAACTCGGTCCATTCACCTTTGAAAGGTTGCGGGCGTGTTTCTGAGGCCAAAGGGAATCTTATTGTAGTGATAGTGTCCGTATAATGTCGAGAAAGCAGTCTTAGTTTTAGAGCCATGGTGCATTTTTATTTGGTGGTACCCATGGCAAGCTCGAGAGTAGAAAAATATTGCGCGCCGCCTAATTGATCTAATATGTGCGCAATATTTGGTAACGGGTATGCGTCTTTTATAGTCTTTTCGTTTAATTGGCGAAAGTCTATGACCATTCGCCATTGTCTGTTTCCATTCGGGTCAGGTTTTTTTAGGACGATACATGCTGGAGAATTGAAAGGCGCATCAGAAACTTATATAATACCCCCCTCTAATAAATTTTTCGTTTGAGTTGAGATTTCTTTATTCTGTATGTCTGATTGTCTGTATTCTCGGTGAAAAATTGGAATCTCGTCCGTCGTATTTATTTTTTGTGAAATAATGTCAGTGGCCCCCAAAACTTCCCCTTGAATGTGGAAAGAATGAAAAAATTTGGTAATGAGATCAATGAGGCTGTTTCTCTCTTCCTCATTTAACCCTGAGAGATTAAGTGCCTCCATTAATTTAATAACTCTGTTGGAGGATTGCTTCTCTCTCCCCAGTTCAACCTTCTCTCTCTCTCTTCCGGATTATTCTCGAGAGCTTGTCCAAGAATATCAAATCCCTTTAGCTCTGCGGAGGAAATCGTAATTTCAAATTCGTGAAGGGTCGTATTTATGGCGAAAACTCTTATATAGCCATTTTCGGACCTGACTATACTTTCACCTATAAAAATTCCTGACCCCGTTTTTACCTTCTCTAAGTAGCCCTCTTTTATGCCTTTATTCAGAATTAGTTTCCTCGGACCAGATAAAAATTCAGTGTGCTGCCGACAACGGATACTTTCACACAGATCAAAAATGTTCCCATTTTATTATGGAATTTTACATGTTCTATTTCTATATGTGGGCCAACTATTAATTTAGATTTTGCGATTTAGAGCATTGACCATTTGACTGGCTGATGCTATGACAGCTCCTCGATGTACTTGGACGAGGAGCATTCAGGAAGTTTAAAGGCTTCAAAGCGTTGTTTGAAAAATTTTGCGTGTTCTTCAAATGTTCCAAGCTTCTTTTAGACTCCTCAGCTCGTCTCCGGTAACAGTTTACACTAACATGCCCTGGTTGCATGCAATACGTGCCCCTAGGTATATTCCACGAATCGAAACCGTCAATCTTTCGTTCGGATTCCTCTGCTCGACGTTTTAAAAAAGTCACGCTTCAATGCCCAGTACCTGAGCAATAGTCACATTTAAGCCTGTGCCTGTCTCGTGAATCAAAACTCTCACTCTTAACACTACCTTTTGTGTTTGGCTGCTTTAATTTGCTTTCGTTGTAGTTACGAGAGGTGTGACCTTCCTGGCCGCAAATATAACAATCAATTTTTCTTTTCATGTTTTCCCTGTGCCTGTTGGAGTTATATATATTATTAACGGTTCTTGTACTTTTAGGAGATAGCGTATTGACTGAAGAATTATTATGCTCTCGCCCAGAAGATGTAGAGGGTAAAGGGTCCTCAGTTTCGACGTAGAATCTTTTTAGGCGCTTGAGGTGACGATCGCACTCTAAGGCAAAATGAATTGCTTGCTGTAGGGTCATAGGATTTTTCTGCCGTACTCTAAATTCGAGTTCCCCTTGCAGGCCCGGGTAAAAACACGAAGATACCTCGAGGACATACTCACGGACTTTTACGGCTACTATAGAAGCAGGGGATTGCAATTACGCGATTTCAACCATTTTCGAGAACAGGTCCGTAATCCTAGAAGCATATGAGAGTATAGACTCTCCTGAATTTTGCTTCATGTGAGCGATCTCCGTATTTGAAAAAGCCCTTGAATCTTTGATATTAATAATTTTAAAAGTAAGGTTCGAAGGTTAGAAGCTAGCTGTGCCTCTGCAAATCTGCACTCGCGCGCAAAGGTCTGAAAGGAGTTATTGCTCCCAGCAAATACAGTTATGAGTTCCACTAAAATCTTTAGAACAGCTACGTCGCTTCCTTTCAATATACATAAGGATGCCGTATGAGCGGAATAGCCAGGAATTTCCGATCGATCAACTGTACTAGCCTGATTTTCACGTATATTCACGGGCGGGTGTGTGACTTCGTATTGTCTCTCGGCCTCGCGAATTTCTATTTTCCGACGTATAATTGAAGCCAGGTTTCCTATGTCTGTGTCAACAATTGAATTGCCTTCTCTATTAAGACCTTAGGAACCTACTCTATAATCTATAGGTTCTAACACATGTAATTCGTGGTTACTTCCTACATCGTAACACGAGTCCAGTATTTCATCAATAGTGTGTGTGAATCTGCCATTTTGTTAGATCTTAATTCTCTTTCAAATTATGTGTATATATCTATACATATTTTTTTAAACAACAACTCTGAAACCTTGTATTACTTTCGATTAATTTTAGTTTTACAAAATTTTAAATTATATATTAACTACATTCAAAATTTCAGAATTTTGGAATATTTCCTGTAATTATTAAAAGTTTGAACCATAGGTAAATTTTTATTTTTAAGAATAATCAGATGAAAGGAATGTAATATACATTACTTTGAATTCATTAAAAAAAATCTCAACAACCCAACTTCAGCGAATTTGTTCTACGAGCTTGAAAAAAAATGATTTGAGAAGATGTTGGAAAGACTGGACCGCTCGGAAAAATACACAATATAAATTCAAATACTATTTATTATTCTAATTAAACCTTGAGCTGTTCATAGTGTCGATTCGCATTATCCAAAAACAAATAGGTGGGTGATTTTGAGATAAACCTTCACTTCACAGTATCACGAAAATGACCACTTTTTTCTTTGTAAAATAGATCCACAGGAATCCCTCGACGACCCTTGAAGAAGAATCCTTAGCTGGCGAAAGAGTAATGCTCCAGAGAGCAACTCAGGAACGCAGGAACACAGGTACACAGCAAGAAAATTTTAATGTCAATGTTAGTATATTCAGAAACAAGCAGGAACACAGCAACAAATTATGAAACAGGAACAATCAGCAACGCAGCAATGAGGCAGGAACATAGGAACAATGAAGACAAAATCATAGATACAGATCAGCATCTCCGGAAAAATTTTAAATTTTAGAACAAAATTATAATAAAATTATAACGACGCGAACTAACAAAAATTTAATATTTAATTTATTTCAATGTTTAATTTAATATATTCATGCATTTAATGTTTTTCACTCACAAGCACTTATAATTTAGAACTAATACTGTTTCTCTTTTTAAATTTTCAAGTATAAAACAGTCAACACGCTGGGAATAGTTCGCTGTTTTTTCCTATTGACTTAGGATGAAAAATTTTTATTCGCAGACACAGCACTCACTTCACAAAACAACATCAGTCAAAAGTTCTCACAAAAACTCAGTTTTTTAATGATTCACGATTTTTTCCCACGTGATAAATATTTGAATTTTCCCGCACCAATCAATCCCGGTGACGAGCCCCTACGTTTGCTACGAGCCGCGCATGTCGTAAAGACGAAAGTTATTTGATTGGTCGAGTTGTTGATCTCTACTTCAAGATTAGTGCCGAGTACAAAATCTATAGTTCAATGAGGCAACATTCAGAAGGTTTCAGAGTAGAAAATTATCTACTTTACTTTACTCAGCCGTTGCTCCAGCCTCAAGCATCCCCACTCCGCTTCCTGAAGTCACATGACTGAAAAAGGACCCTCTCCGAAGAAACCCGAACTTTTCGGGTTAAATCCGATATTTCTATGGATATCGTAGGCGATGGAGACTTTTGATCCTCTCTAGAATCATTTATTTCCATCCTACCATCCAGACTTAGTTTCTCTTCCTTAATTCTAGTACAATAAAATTAAGGGTTGATAAACTCCAGCGAATTTATTTGAAAGTTCTCGCATAAGAAGATTCGATTAATTTAATCGAATGTGATTGAGCGAGGTGCAGTCGCGATTGTCGCTCGTTAAGTCTAGAGTGCAGGGCGCTCGCAAACATGTATTGTGCATACAATGATGCCGCGGGTGCCGCCATTTCCTGCTTGTTTCCTGTGTGAGCGCGTCTTCGACCACGGAGCGAAGGTATCATGTGAACAAGTCTTTCAGAGTGTTCTGTTTTATTCATAAACTTTCGATGTGATTTTGGAAAATTCGGAGATTATAAGGATGGACGAAGAAGTTTGTCAAATATTAGACTCGTGGGGTCTAGGCCATTTGAAAGAAAAATTTAAGGGTAAGTATGTATTAACCAAATTTACGTATATATAAAAAGCTTTGACTCGTAACTAATACTTTATATGCTCTTCATCTTCCCTTCAGAGAAAAGTGTATTGACTGGGCCACTCTTTTGTTGCTTACACCAAATTTGGTTCAGCAACTCGGTTTGAGGTTAGGTCACCAATCTATTCTGAATAAAAATTAGAAGAGTTTAGAAGTGGATATTGTAAAATAGCGAAAGAAAGTAAGCAAGCAAGACGGTCTTTTTTCATATTCATATTTTGTATTAATATTTGCAGCCCAGTCTGCTCCAAATTTTAGGTTAAAGTGACTTTGAGATGCTCGACCTTCACACACACAAACACACTTCGATTCTAGTCGACACCATATTGATTGGTTATTCTTCGACAAGAAAATGGTCCAACTCTGCAAGAATATATGAATGTTTTCTCCGTTCTGAAAGAACCACTAGGCTATACCTTGGTAATTTTATACTGAATTTACGAACATAATTACCCACGTATATATAGTCCTGGCCTTAATTCAGGAAGACTAAGCTCGGTAGTGGATTCTTACATATTTTTAAATGGTGGTTTCGGTTTTACATTTTGATTATGTAGAACAAGGATCAGGGTTAAAAAAAATTAAACCAATATTATAATTTGAAGAAAGATGACTATAATGATGATGTTGACTAAAACAAACTTTTAATCGTAATGAAACTTTTAACATTCCAAGTGAATAATGGAAAAAATTGTAACATTTTAATTCAAAATCGATTAATTTCAAATTCAATTACACTATTTTCTCTCTTTCCCCTTTTTCTCCCTATCTTACAGAATTTATCTTCTTCCGTATGTTTTAAAAAAACGTTCCTTTCTCGTGGTTTCTTCTCATACATTTCGAACTTAATTGACAGAACCCAATAAGAAAATTCAACTATTTCGGGTCAAAAGTTTGTTTTTTGTTTGATAAAAATATTACTATTTGGTTAACAATTCACATATTTTGTTGAAATATAGTCTTTTTTAAAATTTGTGCTATTTGGTTATAAATAAAACTGTTTCCTTGAAAACCAGCTACTTTTTAATCAACTATTTGGTAAAGAATTAAACTACTTTAGGAGTAAGTCCATGTCAACTGTGCCCATGAAATTTTAGTGATTTTTTGAAAAGTGACAACAATTAGAAAAATGTGTAGATAATAGCATTACAAAAAAACACTTTGAACCGTTTTTTTAACCGCACCATTTTCATTATATTTAATAATAATGATTTTTGTGACTTTTAATTGAATAATTATTAACTTACGACTTGTTTGCAATAATCGAATGAAATTTTTTATGACAGGTGTTAAGTGTTTTATCTTTCGAATAATAATTTTTTTTCAAATAATATTTCAAAAATTAATATTCTTTTATTAACAATTATTTAAACAAATTCGAATATTGATAACTTCTAGGCCTACAATCGTACTGAAAATTTATCACAGTATAGTTTGCACACTTCTTTCTATTCTTCAGACCAAATAAATTGGTAATTCTCACTCTAACCGTCTTAAAAAAAAGTTTTTTTTTACTCGAACGGCGCGGGCGGCGCGATCGATGCACGTCCAAACAAGCCTTGGTTTTAACGTAGAAACGTCAATGACGCAGCTCGCTTTGCAAAATTGTTTCTGTTCTCTATGAGATTATGTTTAATTGTATGCTTAAGTATTATGTATATGTACATATTGTTAGATCACGTAATGCAAAATCATGTCTACAATTCCGTGTATTTTAACGTTCGCAGATCGATTGAAGCAAAATGGTTCGGACAAAGTCTTTCTGAAATCCTTTGAATAAAGATAAGCATAGAAATTTCATACAGGACTTACGTCTAATGACCGAAAAATGGAATTAGAAATTTGAAAAGTGCATCGGATTGTATGTGTGGAAATCTTGTGGCACTACGTGTTATTCAAAAAACGAAGATTTTTCTCCAATCAATAATGAGAAAAAACTTTTCAAAATTCTAATTTCATTTTTCGTTTATTAGGCGTAAATGCTGTATGACATTTTTATGCTTATCTTTATTTAAAGAATTTCAGCAAGACTTTGTCCGAACCATTTTGCTTCAATTGATCTGCAAACGCTAAAATACATGGAATTGTAGACATGATATTGCATTACGTGATCTAACAATATGTACATATAAATAATATTTACGCATAAAATTAAACATAAGCTCATAGAGAACAGAAACACTTTCACACGACGAGCCGCGTCATTGACGTTTCTACGTTAAATCCAAGGCTTGTTTGGACGTGCATAAACAAATCGATCGCGCCGCCCACGCCGTTCGAGACGACAATTATTACGCGTCGCTCGCGACAAAAACTTTTTTTTAAGACGGTCAGAGTTAGAATTACTAATTTGTTTTTTTTAAGAATAGAAAGAAGTGTGCAAACTACATTGTGTTAAATTTTCACTGCGATCGTAGGCCTAGAAGTTATAAGTAATCGAATTTGTTTAAAAAATTGTTTATAAAAAAATAGTAATTTTGGAAATATTATTGTTAAAAAATTCTTATTCGAAAGAAAAAAACTTCACAACTGTCATAAAAAATTTCACTCGATTATTGCAAACGAGTCGTAAGTTATTAATTCTTCAATTAAAAGTCGCGGTTAAAAAAACGATTAAAAGTGTTTTTTTGTAATGCTATTATCTACAAATTTTTCCAGTTGTTGTAACTTTTCAAATAATCACTAACATTTCATGGGCACAGTTGACATGGCCTGACTCTTAGTTAAAACGATTTATTTTTTTAAACTTCGACTTTTTAGACTTCTAATTTAACTGTTTATTTAAAAATTATATTTTTTTGGTGAAAGATCGTCTTTCTTGTTCGATAATTCAACTATAGGGCTAAAAATTTACTCACTCTTTTAACAAAAGGCATAGTTTGCTTGAAATTTCTATACTATTTGCTTTAAAATTCAACTGCTTTGTTCCAAATTTTGACATTCTCATCATTGATAATTGAGAATGTTTTTACGAAAGCGCTTGTGTTTCCGTCCGTAAACACGATAACTCTCGTAAAAATAAAAGGATCAAATCAATCTTTGGCACACTTCTTCTATGTCCTAAAGGAAAGCACGAGTTCGCTAACCAGACACATTGGATAAAAATGCAATAAGTCAAAGAATTTTCACAATTTTTTAACAATTTTTTTATATTTAAAAATTTCATGCACGATTATTTGTAGTACTCATAAATCCAAACAATTTATTCTGATCACTTTCTTCGATAAAGTGAAAATTGTTAGAGTTATAGCATTTATAATATTTGAAAAATCAAGATTTTAAGAGAAACGTTTTGTTATGTGTTATATCGAATTTACCGGAAGATATGTCAATTGACCAAATTAAAATTAAGTCCATCTGAAACTTCTTCACTGGATTCAAAAAAGTTTCTTGTAAGTATTGCTTAGAAAAACGAACCATCATTTTTGTGACTTAATTTTACAAATGTTATCGATTGAAACCCTTATTCAATTACTGGATAAAACTGGACTCGAGGGGAAAAATTGCTCAAACGCAATGGAAACATTCTTTTAGAGCCATTTCAAAGGCGTTTTCTGGTAAAAGTAATAATTGAACATGAGCTAGATGTGCAAAATTATAAAAAGTGAGATTCATTGATTTAAAGCTTAACTATGATTAATGTTAAACTTATTTTTATGATAATATTATAACTTTTGAAAAATATTGTACAGTATTACACACTCGAAGTATTTATTTCGATGGCGGGAAATAAAGAATTATTCAAAAAAGAATCTGTGGTATGTCCTTTTTTTAATTAAAATATTTACAAGACAAACTAAATAATTTCAAAAAATTGAAACTAATGTTTCATATTTTATAACAGTAATTCCAATGGTACTTTTTTATCAGGCCGATTGGTACACCCCTTACGTTAATTTAAATCAGAGTAAGAACAAAAAATGTATGCGAAGGGAAAACTTATTGATAAGTACAATAATTTGAAAAAAAGATTCAAGAAATCAGATATCCAAATCCAAGCACACAATTAGGTGATCCTAGGAAAACACAAGGTATTTCTGACAAGCAATTCTAAAATTGATGACCGGAAAGAAAAATAAATTGGCTGAATACGTGTCTTGACCCCTGGTCGATTGTAACTGACTGTTCGAGAGAAACTTTTCCATATCGATTGGATATTCTTCGACAAGAAAATCGTCCAACTCTGCAAGAAATATGAATGTTTTCTCCGTTCTGAAAGAATCACTCGGCTATACCTTGGTAATTTTTTACTGAGTTCACGAACATAATTACCCACGTTTTCTTAATCATTTGCTCTCTTTTTTTCAATAATTTTTTTTATTTCTTAGTTTGAATCTAGTTTTGGCCGAATGTTCCCAAAAGAGCAAAACAATCTTTTTAAAAAATGGCCGGAATTTGGAACGAAACTAAAGGAATTTTTTTTAGATCCAATGAAAATAAAAGCGATCTGAATGGACTACATACAGAAGGTTAAAATCAGTTTTAATTTAAAATGAGTATTTAGTTTATATTTTTCTATACCTTTTTAGCAATTCATATTCTCCTGATTTACTTTGCTCACAGATGGAGAACTTATCACTGAAGCCACATTACTTATGTCATTTTCTCGTATTGTACCTGTGACCAACGTTAAAGTTAACGAAGAAGGGAAAAAGTCGTGGCGTCCAACTGGTAAAGAAATACCGGATGGTTTCTTATTTCATGTAAAAGAAAAAGATTATGTTTTGTTATTTTTCTTGAATTCGTTCTTTTCATTATTTAAAGCTTGTAGATATGAAGAGCTTTCTATTTCTAAACAATATTTCCTGAAAAAATTTATTATTTTCAGAATTATATAAATGTATTCTCCGACTACTTAATTGTGTAAAAAAATTTAAATTTCGTTGAATTCGTAACAAAATATGTTTATTACTTTTCATAACAAGTTATTCAGAATTTGAATCACTAATGCATTTAATTCCAAAGCATCATTTTGAGTTTGGCTTAATCATGTCACTATTATTTATTAGTAATTTTCAATAATAGCTTTACAATGCTCTCGTCAGTGCTGTGGAGACTTTGAAGGACGAATACCAAAAAGTGGGCGCAACTTTGCAACCATTGCCAATTATTATAGGAGAGGATTTAAATAATATCACAGGATCCTACGTTTTCATAAATGGACTTGACTACAAAATCGAATCAGCTCTAAAGAGCTATATATGTCGCTTTCAAAGCATTCCATGCTCTGCACGATGAGTACCCAGTAAACGGAAAGAGTATGTGGTGCCTTCTTCAAAAATGCGTTTACAAAATAAAAGCACAGTCGGATAAAAGCTTAACGTTCGTTAGTACTGTCAAAGAAACACTAATTTGTGATTAAATCGTCGCAGGCAATACAAAAATGAAAAATTCACAAGTGAATTAGCCGTATTTTGATCTCAAATAGTAAAGTCCTCTGAAAGAGTTTTTACTTTTAGTTGATAAGTTACGTTTTTAGAACGTATTATTTCGTCGTCTTCTGCTCTAAAACAGTAGTGTCCTCTCAAAGAGTGACTAATTTTAGTTAATAAGTTTACGTTTTTTCAACAGTTATTATTTCTTATTAACGTATCTGGGAGAAGGAATAAGATCATCTACAAAAATGCCGATTTGCTTTTTCTGTGAAAAACTATTCTTGACAATAAATGCTCTAAAGTTTCATTTTGAAATAGATCATTGGCAAGAGGAAATTGTTTATTAGAAATGTGTCGATATCGAGTGTAACCGAAAATTTAGTACGTGGTTGTTATTACGGAAACATTACAGTTCATATAATCAGTTTGCATCTAATTTACCGTCGAACTTTGTCACTTCTTACTTGTTTCCAATTATTTTGCGAATCCGTGCTTACCGAGAAACTATGTAAAAACAGTGATTGAAGTTTTTAACCCACTTCCAAAAATTCAATTCCATTTTTAAGCCAATTATTTCTCAGTCATTAGAAAATGCGGATTCAATTTATTTTCTGAAACTGGATTTTTAATTGACGCTATAGATAAAGAATTTGGACGACGATCTGGAGATAAAAGAATTAACGGAGTCCTATCAAAGTATACGCGAAATTCGTACGCACTCGAACTATTCTAAAGGCCTTCCTAGAACTTCCAAACGTTTTTAATGATATAATGCAATATATGAATCAGTTAGAAGCTAAAGATGGGGTTCTCCAAATTATATTCAAGGAGCAATGTGGAGCAGGTATCGAAAAATTGTGACCTGTTTACGTTAGTTTGGCTTGTCTAACTCCGGAGTATGCTTCTTGTTTAGAAAATATTTTTGTTACTTTAATGTTTCACCTGAGTGATCACAAAGAATTTGTCAACGCGAATGTTTTTAAATGCCTGGTTGACCAATTAAATTATCTTGCTGAAAGTGGAATTTTCGTTAAAACAAAATTTGGTGAAGAAAATCATGATTATTTGGTTCTGCTGAAATTCTGAGTGACAGTTTGGGCTTTCATCTCGTTTTAGGATATATTAAAGGTTTCAATGCAAACCATTACTGCCGTTTTTACAGAATACACAAAAAAGATTGACAAGACAATAAAATACTTAGTCAGAAATTGAGAAAAAGGCAGATTATATCATGGACATAGAACATATTTTCAAGAGACTCAGAGGTTGTCGAAAAATCAGTTTGGAATAAGGTGAAATATTTTCAGGTATACGAACATTATTTTACAGATATATTGCATGATCTTGACGAGGGAATTTCTAAGTACGATATGGGACATATCTTGTATGACTTTATTATTATAAAACATTACTGTAGTGTGGATCTTCTAAATAGTAGAATGTTAGGCTTTGATTATTTAAAAATGGCTTAACCAGTCGACCTCCTACCCTGTCTAACGATGACGTTCGAAAAAAACACTTATCTTTCTCAGGAAGTGAAATGCGTAATTTTGTATTAACATTCAGCATGCTTGTAGCTGATCGTATTCCTCCAGATGATCAATTATGGCAATTGTATCTTATTCTAAGCAGAATATATGATCTTTTATATGCAAAAATGATACAAAAGTCAGCGGCAGAGCTACTCGCTTCTCTTGTTAGCGAACACAATTCTGTATACGTAAAATTATTTCAAGATACCCTGAAGCCGAAGCACCATTTCTTACATCACTATAGTTTTATTCTGCTTGAATCAGGACCTTCTCCTTAGTTTAGTACCAGAGAATATAAATCCAAGCATGGCGAACCGAAAAAAAGCACAACGGCTAGTAGTAACAACTCGAGTAGTAACATAGTACACAGAGAGAAATTCCTGGTTACAGTAACCTGAAGAACACAGTGAAATTTGTCTTTTACTACAATTTTTAGGTTAAACGAGAATTCGAAATCGTTATTATCGTACCCACATTTTCTGGTCATATTTACCAGACTGTAAATTCAGTC
>JAAAKG020081877.1:0-16763 GCA_010014905.2 Druon quercuslanigerum | reverse complement strand
AGTCACCCCACTTGCTGATAACACTCTCCCCTGTGTAGCAGCGACCACTGAATCCAATTCTAATTCACTTAGCCCGCACCTCTTGAAGAAAAACCGACGAAACTCAGTTTTCTGTCGCCCGATCTCGCGCGCGTGCTACCTGCTCGCGATATCAATCGGAAGTCCAATCTTTTAGTAGAATTGTCATATTTTTTTGGTTTGAATATCAACTCTGCAACTATTATGTATTTTTGTTTAGAATTCATATTTTTAGGAATTAGTGAAGTAAGAATTAATTTTGATAGTTTTTTTACATTCTCATCATTTATGATTGAGAAAGTATTAGAATTTTCGGAAATTTGACATCACAGTTTTTCAACAGGTCTCCACGTTTTGAGACCCCCTGAATCCGAAAATTAAGTTTTTACAATGGCGTCTGTCTGTCTGTCCGCCCGTCCGTAAACACGATAACTCTGGAAAAAGGAACGGATGAAGTCGATCTTCGGCACACTTTTTTAGATCCTAAAAGTAAGGATGAATTCCTTTACCAGCCATTTTCGATAGAAATTAAAAAAGTGAGTGCATTTTGAAAACTTTTGATACCACTTTTTCTGAATTTGAAAATTCTATTTACGGATACTTATAGTGTTGAAAAATACGTGCAATGTAGCATCATTACTTTTTTTGAAAGGTAATAATAATAATCGAAAATATAAATTTTAAGCCAAATAACGCACGATATGAGAAAAAGCCATGCGAAATAAAACATTAATTTCGTAAACGCTTTAATATTATCGTAATAGCTTCTTGGATTTTCTTGAAAAATCGAACATTCAAAATTTGATCGTACAAAAAATAATGAAAAATCAAAAAAAAAAATTTGTACTTATTTATTGCAATCTCATCATTTATGATTGAGAAAGTATGAGAATGGCGAAACGACGCAAACTACGAACAAAAGTCTCAAAGAGAAGTTATAGCTTTTGCAAAATCCTACAAAATGTCTTTTAAACATTTTTCAATAGGATTCGTAATTTTTTTTATTTTTAAAAATTAATATGCCTGAAAAAAGGATTGTAGTGTTTTTGTTTATTTTAAGGGGGTTCAAAAAATATGCATTTACAATTGCCTGTGAAAAATCGAGCGCACTACGCGAGTTTTGTGATGAGAATGCGTACCTCAAAGCCTATTGTCTACGAATGTTTAAACAATATAAAAAGCTGCATAACTGTGATGTAGAATTAGGCACTTCAATCTCATTAATTGTCATTTATGGTATGAGAAAATAGGTAAGACAAATAAGTTGATACATAAATTATATTTAAATAATAATGCTCCACTCAGAGCTGTCTTTATATAAAAGGACTGAGGTGTTCAAGGACACATTCAAACACAACAGTGAGCAAATCTACTTGCCGAAATACAATAAGCTGCGAGTAGAATGATTCATATGGAAAATAAACTAATTACAAAATTAGAATATAAGAATTGATATTCATAAAAGGATAAGATTTCAAGCGTTTACATATAAATAGATTAACAGACAATTAACTAAATATGTGATAGATAAAACATAATTTGGAATAAAAAACATTAAAAATACAGAAATCAGTCATTTCCAAACATTCCGCATATTTTATTTGGACGAAAGGATAAATTCAGAAGATACCACAAAAAAACTAAAATATGATAAAAATAAGAAAATCTACTTGTATAAGTTACACCACTTCCTTCACTACCTTTGGCAGGAGACACAACTTCCCTATATGCCTTTCCAAAACACCACATTTGGAGCGAAGAGTCACTACACACACAAGACCGTCAGATCCTGGATGTAAATTGATGATACGGTCCAAGGCCCATTTGGTGGTTGGAAGGTTCTCATCTCGAATGAGATCTAGGTAACCAATCTCCATCTATGGACAGGTTGATCTCCATTTGGATCGGGGTTGCAGTTCCTCCAGGTAATCAGAAGATCAGTGCTGTCAAAAATACTGCTGCATTTGCTGAACAAGTTGCCAACGAGTTAAGCGAGTAACAGGCATCTCAAGCAAACTCAGTTCTAGTATGTTATTAAGAGGTTCTCCGATTTAAAAGTATCCTGTAGTAAGTTCGCAGAGGTCTTCAGGGTCATCAGATTTAGCTCACAGAGGACGAGAATTTAAACAAGCCTCCACTTGAGAAAGAAAGGTCCTTATTTCCTCGAATGTCAAAGTTCTATCCCCGAGGACTCGCAGAATGTGGTGTTTAGAAGACTTCACAGCTGCCTCCCAAAGTCCGCATAAATGAAGTGCACCTGGTGGATTAAACCTCCACTTAGTGCCATCAGCAGCAAACACTGAAGCGACGAATTTTGATTGTTTCGAGGCTGATGAAAATATGGCCTGAAGAGTGACGTCAGCATCAATGAATTATGTTCTCCACGACGAGAAACACATCTAGTGTAGGCCACTAGCAAGCCACTTGCCGTATATTCGGATACTACTTCCAAGTGCTCAGCACGACCCTTCGTGGTACGAAGGCTGATAGATCCAGCATAATCCACTCCAGTATGTAGGAATGGTCTACCTGGATTTGAACGAATTACTGGAAGATTTCCCATTAGTTGCTGGGAGGTGGTTACCCTCTGACGAAGAAATGGCAGGCATCGATGAATCAATGTTTTGACGACAGAAATTCCTTTCAGAATCCAGTACTGCTATCCTAAGGTTCCGAGGCTGAGCTGAAATCAGAGCTGGATTCAGAATAGAGTTTGTCAAACGAGCTCGTACTCGTAAAAGGTGTTTAGCATCAAGGTAAGGTGTTAATCAAGCCAATTTATTCTTTGGAGAGATCTTTGTCCCTGACATCATGCTCATTCAGTTCTGAGAAAATGATGTTGTTCATGCAGAATCCAGGTCAGGTTTGTAGAATGAAGTTGTAAGGGTTCTAAGGAATCTCATCAACCAGGCTGTAGTTCGTCAAAGTTTCTCTAATGTAGAAAATCGATGGAGATGGTCCCACAATGTGGCTGTATTGACTTGCACCTCTCGTTTCCCCATATCAACATTATTCTTCTTCTTTAACAGAGGTCGGACTGGCCAGATGGACGATGACGTTAACTAATCCGGTCCTTTCTACCAAAGTGAAAAAGAAGCTAAGTTCTTGGCAGGAATACCTTGCGATGCATAATCAGCTGGATTACTCGCTGATGATACATAATGCAAGTGTGCTGAAGGAAGCGCCGTTTGAATTTCAGACACCCGATTTTCTATGAAGGTATTCAATTATGTGGGATGTCCTATAGTCCAGTCAAGAGCATCAGTTCAATCGCTCCATAAATGTACAGGGACATCCAGCTTGAATGCCTGTTGCACATGGTGCATTGAGTGAACCACTAGAACTGCTTCACATAGCTCAAGTTGCTGCAAGATCAACTGCTTTACGGGAGCTACCTTAGATTTTGACCAGAAGACGAATGAAATCCGATCCAACGAGGTATCTCAATACCTGAAAAATAACGAAGATTGTCTCAAGATTCAAGCCATCAATTGTGATCCTTTACCGGAAGAGGATCTTCCCAAGAAATCTCTGAAAGCCACAGAAATAGGATGAAGATCTTGGCTGTAATAATCACTGTTGAGAACTGTTGAGTCTGGCTGAGAACTGATCGTTTTGTTACGACAGGCACACAATCTGGTAGATTAACATCAAATGTGAATGCATCTTTCTCCGGATTTCAATTGAGACCTAGAATTTCAACAGATTGTTAAGTTGGAAGATATTTAGTAATTCAGGATCATTTGATATCCACTTTCAAAGGAGAAAACCGCTCACTTTAAGTAAATTGAGTAAATGATTCTGAAGAAGTACAGCATCGTCCAAGGTATCCGCACTTGTAATTACATCAGCAACGTAGGTCCCCTTTTGAATTGCTTTGGCGGAAAGAGGATAGTATGGTCCCTCATGAATTGCGAGCTCCTGCAGACATTGAAGAGCGAGAATAGGTGCACACGAAAATCCATATGTTACCGTTGTTAGATGAAAAGTTTGAAATGGTTCGTCGGCTGCTTTTATCCATAGGATGAGTTGAAGACCTTGGTCATCTCGATGCACCTGAATCTGTCTATACATCTTCTCGACATCAGTAAACACAACGATGACATGGAGTCTCCAACGCAGTATGATATCCATCAAGTTGGATAGAATAGTAGATTCAACTTGGAAGCGTTCGTTGAGCGAAATTACAACTTCTGTTCGCTGAGAACCATTGAAGACCACTCGAAGCTTATTAGTTGTACTTGTAGTATTTCAAACTCCATGATGTGGTAAGTAAAATGATCGAGAACTATCTCGACGAACCGAAGTCTCGCTATTGGGAACCATGTTACCAAGATGAGATACTCCTCGAGGAACTTACTATAAGTTTCAAAAAGAGTCACTCCAAGTGCGAGGCGACGTTCCTGGCGATGCAACATTCGAAGAGCTGGACGATATGAATTTCCGAAAGATTGCACATTGCGCTTCATTGGAAGCCGAACGACATACCTTCCCTCATCAGGTGTGCGAGAATGATTAGGAATAAAGAAATGCTCACACTCCTGATCATCAGCTGTCAAAACGATTTTAGGGAAAATCTCTTGTTCCTTCCAAAATTTTTGATGGTCAAAAGTCACGTCTTTCTATATGCATTCCAACGTCTGTGTTAGATTCATAGCTGGAAGCTGTTGATGAATTGCTCATAGTTTTTCCTGATAAGATCCAACCAAAATAGGGCTTGTGTGCAACAGGAGCGGTAGAATTTAATTTAGAAATATTAGGGAGGAGTAAATATAAATAGGCATCTGCCTCTATGATCACCTCGATTACCCTATTGCTACCAAAGTCTGAATGCGCCAAACGCAATCCAGAAGTGTGAGGCCAATCTCCAGCATCCATTTGAAAATGTGGAAGATATGGAGTAAAAGACGGAAGCACAAACGCATCTGAATTATATTCAAAATCAGATTTAAAGTATGGTGATAAAATACATAAGACGGAACCATTTATCATAGATGCACGTTTTTACCTACAGTTAGAAGGCCCAAGTCAAATCTTGAGCGAGACAGCCTGAGACTTTGTGCGAGAGATTCTGAAACAAGCGAAACTTCAGAACCAATATCAAGGAGAGCACGCACTAACTCTGAAGTACCATTACTTGAAGTCACTCGTAGAATAGCCGTAGGTAACATAGCCTTAGCTCGAGGTCTAGTCACGTGATGAGCAAATAGGTGATATTTCGTTGATGAATGCGATTTCTCTTCTTTATTTTCTGATAATTCTTTAATATGATTAATGGTCGATGTGTCCTGATGAAGCATGGTGAGATATACGACACTTTCTCGATGACGAACACTCGTTTCCTAAATGCTGACGTAGAAAATTGTAGCATAGTTTTATCTTTGAATCTAGCTCTTTTCGTTGCAGTGCATTCAATGCTTGGAATTGTGGACAGTACTTTAAGAAATGCTGCTGTCCACAGTGGTAGCACTTTCGACCTTGATCATCGATCTGGTCAGTAGTGACATGCGATGTAGCTGCTGAGCCTTTCGTTGAACCACGATAACTCTTGCTTCGTTTCGATGCCTGAGAGTTCGCATGTGACTTCGAGTTTAAGGAATCCTTGTATGCTGAAGATAAAGCTCCAGCTTCTGTTGAATTTCCTTCAAGCTCCTCCAACATACGAAATCTGTTGCTGAGAAATGTACGCAAGGATTGGTAAGTAGGAGGTTTATTTGAGTCACCAAGTGGCGTTTCCAATTCACGTCGAGTCTGATGATCCAAGAAATTGGTCAAAAAGAAAACCAGAAAGGAGAAAAGCTGTCAATGAAATAATCCAACGCTTTAAGCGCTTCTAAATTCTCTATTGAGGTATTGACCAGTTGTTAAGACCGAGAGCTGATTCTGCTGACAGAAATCGTAATGGAAAAACTAGCTGATAAGTGACAAATTATTAGAATTCGCTTATTCTCATATCGATCCATCAACAACTTCCACGCGCTCTTGTAATTTTCATTTGTGACATGAATGTTTTCTAATAACTAAACCGGCTCACCAGATAGGTTTATTTTTAAGTTGTGTAATTTGACGACGTCCACGATTTTCGGATTTCCATCGATTAGTGATTTGAACAAATCTGAGAAATTTGACCACTCAGTGTAATTACTTGAAAATGTCGGCTAAGTTTTTTCGGAAACGATTTAGTTGAATTAGAGGAAATACGAGGGATTATATTAATTGATGATTCATTTGCATCAGGAGATGGATGTGCATCGAATGCATCGAGG
Organism: Druon quercuslanigerum; assembly: GCA_010014905.2. NCBI lineage: Eukaryota > Metazoa > Arthropoda > Insecta > Hymenoptera > Cynipidae > Druon > Druon quercuslanigerum. The sequence goes on along the minus strand of JAAAKG020081877.1, from coordinate 10,479 downwards.
TACAATCATGTCCTTACTAAGTGGGAATTTCATTAACTCCACATTCTGGGACTGAAATTTTACGAAATTCGCTTCCAATGTTTGTAACCGTTTGTAACCGTTAATGTAAAACACAACAAAAAACTGCAAAAACAGGTACGAAATGATTAAAGTATTGAGTCGACGTCTCAAAAGTTGAATTATATTAAAGCTCGTGATGTACTAATGATACGAATGCACGGTCTCGATTTATTTACATGAGTTCGAAATTACACGAATGTCATGAGTTGTAATTTCAAATACTTTAATAGTCTTGAGAAACGATTCGAAATTCACAAGACAATTTTCGAGAGAACAAGTGTGCAATCAATAATAGTCAATAAAGGAGCTGTGATTATTTTTCAATTATCACTGGTTTCACTGATTTCACCTCGTTACCAAGGACAGTGACGAGTTGAGATACAAGGCGTGTCGAAATACACGAATAAGCAACTTACGAACCTGGATCCATCCTTTGAAAGTCAGCGAATCTCTTGATTTTCTCTATCTTATGCAGGTATCCGTTTGCAATGCACTCAAGTTTAATACTGCAAGCCTCAACGTTCACAAGTCACTTCGGATAGTACCGGGAGGAACATTATCAGTAAACACTGTCTCATTGTCAAAACTGCACTCACAAAGACTTGTAGCAAAATGCACGAAAAAGTAAAACATTCGCGTACTCGCCAAAATGCACAAATGAGGATCCGGCTCGAAGGACAAACAATGTCCACGATTGTTTAAACAATATATAGCACGTCTACTTGTCAAAATACAATACACTGCAAATAGAATGATTCATATGGAAGAGAAATTAAATACAAAATTAGAATATAAGAATTAATATTCATAAAAGGATAAGATGTGAAGCGTTTACAGACAAATTAATTAACAGACAATTTAATAAATATGTGGCAGATAAAATATAATTTGCAATAAAAAACATTAAAAATATACACATCAGTCAATTACAAACTCCTACAGACCTTTGAGTAATTTAATCTTTAACTATGCTTGATTAAGTAGAAAATTCAGAATATGAGAACATATAAATACTGCGATCTAAAAGATAACTTTTTGATAAAGTGTCATTCAAGCATTTCAAATACAAAGAATAAGTATCCGAGCGCAAAGCCCGATATTCTACAGACGCAAAATTATGGTTATAATTTCATGCATTTTCTTTACACAAATGTTTTTTGCCATCTTTGTATTCCTTATAACTTGAAAATATTGAATGGTTTGAACAAATAATTAAATATGTTCCAATCTAATTTCCAAACCCACAGGATTTTATGCTAATTAGAAGAAAATTCAAGTCACTACATGCTGATTATTCTTTTATTGATTTTTATTTCTGCAAAGAGTTTTATCTAATTTTCCTTGGAAAAAAAGGACAAATTAGAGTTCTTTATCTGCAAGAAATTTTTTGATATTTTGTACGACTTATGTGATAAAAAAATCGTTCTATTCAAGGATACCAAGCATTGATTCACTTACTCATTTACCTTATAAAAAAAGTATTATTACCTATATTAAAAAAAAATCCCTTTTAAAACGACGAGAGGCAATGTAAAGACGTGTTATGAAAAAGCATATGATTTTACAGTTAAAATACTTCAAATTTCAAGTCCCCAATCTAAAAAAAATTAACAATAAATCTTAGTTTTAAATAATTTTATTTGCAGGTAAACTATGTGAATTCTATTTACTGCAAACAGTAGCAAAAAGCTAAAACTCACCAATTTTTCACTTATACGGATCCTGCGATTGTAGCGAAATTTCAGGAATTCCATAGAGTAGACTTTCACTGCTCGTTTGGATCACTAATTATTATGATGCTCATACGAGAAAGGGATCCATGAAATTTACTTAGTCGCAGATCGATAAGCATACAGATTTTTTAAGTTAAATGGGTGATTAGAGGTTTCAGCCTTATACAAAAACTCGAGGAAAGAAGAGAAGAAAACTATTAATTCCACGTTTTTGAAGACTAAAGATGTAGAAATCATTAATGCCACTTTTTTGAAGAATGAAGAATTGGAAATGGTAAATTCTACTTTATTGAAGAATGAGAACTTGGAAAAGTTTAACTCTACTTTTTAGAAGGAGGAATATCAAAGTGAAGAGGATAATGTCAATGCAACATTTTGCAACCTCTCATAACAGGTATATTGCTGGCACTGGCCTTGTTTCTAAATCGGTGCCTACGAAACATTAACAGTCAGGGCCCTCTGAACAATTTCTATTGGATTTTTCTGTATAGAAAAATTTTTTTTTAATTTTGTCCATTTCTTTGCCTAATAGATATAATAATTTAAAACTGATGAAAACTTCAATGTCATCAATACTCAAACTCCAAGTTCAGTCCCGAATATCAAATTGTATTCAAGTGGTGTATATGTACTCAAAATTTAGAAAATCCGAATTAAAAGTAAAAATGAATTTCTTTTACAATAGATTTGATTCTTTAACTAAAAAATATTAATTTTCAACAAAACAGTTTATTTTACAAAGAAATATATTTGATCTGAAATAGGTAGAATAAGCGATCCTTTTCTGCCTGCAGAGCGGCAAGTAAAGTGACAGACAGGAAGAAGAAGTGAGTGAGAAGTGTAAGAAATTTGAAAGAAAAGAGAGAGAAGATTGACTTTAAATTTAAATTAAACTGCGAACTGGATTTTGGACTTATGACGTCGCCACACGAGCGTACGTACGCAGTAAATTCGAACGCCATTTTATACCGAAAGAGTGCTTATTCTGCCTTTTTTAGATAAAGTATCGTAGGCAACTTTACTATCAATCAACTTTACTGCCTAGTTACTTAATCTACTATTTGACAGAGTAGTTTAATTTGCAGCAAATTAGTTCAATTTTGGTCCAAAAACCTGAATTATTAACAAAATATTTAGTAAAATGCGCAGCCATTGAAAAAGAATTTATCTATAAGACAGTTGAATTTTCAAACTAAAAATATGCTTTCATAAAAAAAAGTTATTTTAATAATTTTCTAGAAAATATTTTAAGTGTGAAACACTTTAATTTTTTTATCAGTTCGTTATTTGAGTTTAAAAAAGTTATTTTTATACAAATAGTTCAATTTTCTACAAAAGCGCTCATTTTAAATAAATAGTTGAATTTTATAAAAGATGCAATTTATTTCGAAAGAGATGAGTTTGAAAACCAAAAGCACGAATTTTTAACACACGCATATGCTAATAGCCAATAGAAATGTCCAGTTCTAGTAACTGTTAAGTCGGTCAGTCTTCTGACAGAGCCTTGGAGTAGCATCACATATAGAAAATACACGTGTGAATAACAATCTTTTTTGTGGGTGATACGAAACCAATGTACTTAGATTATTACACTTTCTAAAACAAACAAAAAATGATCAAAAAATTCTAATGCATTTCTAAAACTGCTAATATTTGATACATTTGTTTTAAAAAAATTTAAAGAAAAAGATTCCTTTCAAGAAAATGATGTAAATATATTTGGGCTCAATTAAAATAACTCTTATAATATTTATAATAATATTCATATTCGAAAATAAATCTATTTTTTATGAATAATTTTATGCAAAATGAGCATAAAAAAGATTCACAAATATTTTGGAATGCTTGAAAAAATGAAAAATCATGCTTTTATTTTACAAGTAAAGGATCTATGTACATACTTTCTACATTTTTCCCTATTCTCTACTTTACTCTATTTTCAAGAATACCTTTTTGCCCCTGGTTTGTTAAAAGTTCTAATATTTGGTTAAAGATTAAACTATTTTGTTGAAAATTCCATCTTATTTTAGCTGAAAATAATGTTTTGCGTGAAAATAAAACTATTCTCTTTTCATTTAAAAATTAATCGTTTGTAGTTGATAATTCAAATTACGTGCTCAAGGCTATTGAAACGGAGCGCACAAAAATGACGAAATCCATGAGACACTCAAAACTTACCAGGGGTCGATGATAATTCGGTTTTAAAAATGCTCTCTCATAATTTTCCCGTCGCTGAAAGGGGCTTCATTGTTGTGGGATATGCGCTTGCTGTTTAAATTTTTTATCCTAATTGAGCAATTGCTAAAAAATGAGAGTATAGTGGTTAAACAAAACACATGAAAAACACATTAAGGCTGTATGGCGCTGATCATACAGCAATTGATCGTATTACCCAAGCATGCACTGCCGATAAACTTGTGTTCTCTGTTTTTGTAATTGTTTATTGACATGCCTTACTTGGTCTCGGAATAAGAAAACTGTGGAAAGTGATGAAAGAATGCCACGGTGAACTCACTGATAATAATTGATAATAATTTTCAAGTAAAAAAAATGATTTATTGAAATATTTACATATCTTGCTATGCTGTTACGTGCCAAACACCAATGGAAATGGCGCATTACGTAGAATCGTATAAATAAGGTGAAAGTATTTTACATACTAATCTGGCTTTTTAGGCCACTTATATTAATCGCGTAAATTTCTTATTAAAAATAACAATTTTTGCAGATTTTTGCAGACCTTAGCAAACCATCGTCCTTTAAATATCGAGATATAAAATTAAAATTATTCTACACAGCAGACGTGGAATTTAGTCAAAAAATTTTGCAGAAAAAATTAATTGAATAATTGGTTAATTCATTGATTAATTTAATTACTTTTGAAAATTGAATCTCCTAGAAGGCACTATCTCGATATATAAGAATCTTTACGAATAAGAACGTAGAAAATTGTTTTTAAAAAGTAAGCTCCGGTAATGTAGTTATTTGCTTTTTTGTTGCTTTATCCTGCAAATTTTCTTTTACGAAATTCGAAGTCTTATGTGTAAAATAATGCATTAATTAACTATCATTATATATAATAATAATAAATAATAAAAATAGTTTGTGAAAAGTAAAAGCCGTAAAAAGTAGGTGCAAAATTTTCCTGAAAAATTTTTTGTTTATATTTCACGTCTGCTGTGCAGAATATTTTCTAGTCTATGTCTTGATATTTTTAGAGGACGATGGTTTGTTAAAGTCTGCAAAAATCTGCAGATATTGTTATTTTCAATAAGAAATTTATGCGATTAATATTAGTCGTATGTAAAGCCAGACTAGTTCGTACAATACCTACCTTATTTATACGATTGTACGTAATGCGCCATTTCCATAAGTGTTTTGCACGTTAGCATAACAAGATATGTAAGTTTTCCTATTCCGAGACCAAGTAAGACATGTAAATAAACAATTACAAAAATACAGAACACAAGTCGCTTTTTTATTCTAATTTAAAATTCCCGCCAAGAGGAGTGCAACTTTATCGGCGGTACACGCTTAAGTAGTACGAACAAGTACTCCTGTACGATTAGCGTCAAACAGCGTTGATGCCTTTTTCATGTGTTTTGCTTAGCCAATTTACTCTAATGTTTTAGCAATTACTCTATTATGATCAAAAATTTAAAAAGCAAGCGCATATCCCGTAACAATGAATGTTGCCATCTTTGCGCGCTCCGTTCCAACAGCCTTAATAGTTAGACTCATTTGCCAAAAATGAATTCTTTTTTTTATGATTCGTAATTTTGTTAAGCCAGCTATAAATTCGAACTCAACTGTTTACATTTTTTGTATTTTTATTTATATAGTGCTCATTTCACGAGCACTTTGCTTTCCACTAGAAAATATATTTGCTTCCTCATGAAAGAAGCATTAGCATAATACGAACAATTTTATAATACAATGACAAATCAATCAAATTAAGTTTTGTATTTGAAATATTAATTCCTAAAGCTGGAAAAGATAGGGGGTAAGTTCCGTCGCACCCTATCCCTATCCTAGGTTTTCTATTCATGCATTAACTTTCAATTATGTTGATGGAAGAAGTTTTTCTGTTTTAAATAGATATTTTAAATATTGTAAATAAGTATAACTTCCTGACTCTTTAATAAAGCGTCACTGAGAGAAAAGTAGTCTTGAAACAAAAGCGTTGTTCTCTTGCCTGTTTTGTTTCGAATCACGTGAAAATACGTTTTGCGCAAACGGAATTATTTGGCTGCAAGATTACGTGAGGTTAGTCGCAAAAGGATAATGTTTGCTGCAAAAAGATTCTTCTTCAGATAAATGAAAATCCTCTTAACCTTAAGTTTAAGAGGAACTTCTGTTTTTGTCAAGAAACATTCTTTCGTCACAAGAGGAAATTCCTCTCAGTGCTACTAATATGATAGGTCAACCGGTTCGTCTCATACCAAGCAATTTTTTATATTCTTATATAAACTTTGAATGATTTTAGTTAAACAAGTTTGACTATAAAAAATCGATGTTTAAAATATTATAAAGTGTTAAAAAAATCCTTTGCCAGTTTCAAGATATTAGTGGTGAAAATATGTCATCTGGGTTAAAAACTGATTACAATTCAACTATTAGGTTGAATTATGTCCACCAATATGGTGGACATAATTTATTAAAAATCATTAGACCTTGCTGAAATGGATGATACTTAGGTACTGAGGGTCACTAATTTCAAATCTGTTGCTTAGTTTTCAAAATTAAGAATGGTAGAATAAAAATGACAGGCATGAATAAATTTCGGTTCTTGAACAAATGTATGACACTTAGGATCTTTGGGTCGCTTAATTTAAATCTAGCAGTGGATTTTCAAACTTCAAAATCGCGGATCCAATATCCGGACATTTTCCATGCTCATACCCGTCATATCCTTACGAAAATTTATGAAAAAAAATGACAAGCATGTCATCTCTTTTTTTGTAGTTTTTACGCCAACACAGGAAAACGATAGGAAAAACGATAGGGTAAACGATATAGAAAAAACGACAACTAAGACGACAGCCGAAAATGATCTGCTCTAATAGGCCATAATTTATAATAATACCGTGCACATGTCATACACGTCGCACATGTAATGTGGCTAATATTATACAAGTAGATTGAGTCTTAAAAAAATTTAAATAAAAAAACGAAAATAAATATCTTTTTTGTAATGATCACATTTTTATTCAAGGTAAAAATGCAGCGTACGTTTGAACCTTATTTTGAATCCGGGGGTGCAATCCATGTTCATTTCAATTCAGCAGACCTCGAATTCACACCGATCTAAGCGTGGTTACGAATTGAACTTTTTGTTGGTATACGGAGTCAAATAGATTGCAAATTGACATCTAATCGGTTTGATTCGTATTTTTTTAATACCTTCTTATTTTTAATGATTTTTTGATAACTTTCTCTTGCATGGGCAGTAGTGATTCCTGTGTATTTTCAAATTGACACATGATGTTAAATAACCTACAAATATAAAGGAATAACTACTGCACATGACAGAGATATCCGGGTTTAGACACTACTGTGCGTAATTCAGTCTAAGTTTAATTTAAAGCATATTTTCTTTATTCGAAAAGCATGTGTCAATTATCCGACTCCTGCCATACTGGAATTTTTTCCGATCATACCAAATTTCACATGAAAGGAGATATGTAGCTAAAAGTTTGTAATATTCAGACCCACTGTACAGCTTACCTCGTTAGTGTATCGTGCATGCATGTAAGCTGCATTTTTACCCTCCATAAAAATGTGATCATTACGAAAAGGATATTTTTTCGTAAAAAAAATGTTTTAATATGTTTTTAAATGACTCAATTTACTTTTATAATATTGGCTCATTACGCGTTCGACATGCATGGCGTGTGTGCGAAATTACTATAAATTATGGCCAATTAGAGCAGGTTATTTTCAGCTGTCGTCTTACTTGTCGTTTTTCCTATCGTGTACACTATCGTTTTTCCTAAAGCTTTCCTGTGGTCGCGAAAAAACTACAAAGAAAGAATTAAAACAAAAAGATGACACGATTGTTATTTGTTTCCTATCATATATTTTCGCAAGGGTTCTGGATCCGTCATTCTGAATTTTGAAAATGCAACACCAGATTTCGATTTACCGGCCCTAAAAACCTAATTATCACCAATTTAATCAAGGTCTAAATATTTTCATTAATTCACGTTCTCCATACTGGATCCCCCATTTAAAATTTTAAAAATCCAAAATCAGATGTGGATTCAGGCAGCCTTAAAAACATTGCAACTGCCAATATCACGGAATTCTAAAGTGTTTTTTGCCCAAAACATTTTTGTCAGTAAAAGTTGTTTTTCGTCTGATTGAAGGGGTTAAGGATGTTGGAACGGGGCGCACAGAAATAACGAAATCTATGAGACACCTACAACTTACCAGTGGCCGATGATAATTCAATTTTGAGGTTTTAAAAATGGATTCTGAAAATTTTCCCGTCGCTGAAAAAGGTTTCACGGTTGTTGGATATGCGCTCGCTGTATATTTTTTGGAAAAAGGGGATAACTGTTACAAAATGAGAGTAAAGGGTTGAGAGAAAGCATGAATGGAGCACCGAGGCAGCTCACAGCTATTTGGGGCTGATCACTCAGCTGTACTTTATCGCACTACCAAGCATACACTGCCAGTAAAAGTTTTACCCTGCTTGGCGGAAATTTTAAATCAGAATAAAAATGCGACTTGTGTTCTTTATTTTTGTAACTGTTTATTGACATTTCGAACTTGGTCTCGGAATAGGAAACTTTGGAAAGTGATAAAAGGATGCCGCCGTGAAGTCACTGATAATAATAATGGGTAATAACTTTTCAATACAAAAAATTACTTTTTGAAATATTTAAATATATTCTTATGCTGTAACGCGGAAAAGCATGAAAATGGCACATTACGCAGAAACGTGTAAATAAGGTAAGTATTGTATAACCTATTCTCGCTTTATAGAACACTAATATTAAACGATTAAATTTTTTATTGAAAATAACGGTACCTGCAAATTTTTTCAGACATTTAAAAACCATCATCCTTTAAATATGGAGATATAGAATATAAATTATTCTACATGGCATACGACAAATTTAGTTGCAAATTTTTACAGGAAAAATCGCAACCAATAAGCAAATTACTACATTACCGGCGTAATAATTATTACATGATACATATATACATGATACATGTTTCATGAATTTCTGACCCCCCCCCCCCACTCTGCGCGATACTTTTTCCATTATTCTTAACTTGGAGAATGATACTTCGACAGATACCCCCTCCCCTCCTCCTAAAAGTTGCACGTATTTTTTTAATGATCCCTTATTCGCAAAGATTCATTATTCTTAGGTATCGAAATAGTGCATTTGGAGAGTTTCAGTGTTGAAAATTAATTTAATTATTAGTACTATTATTATTATTATATTATTATTATTAAATTAATTTAATTATTGAAATAATGTACACAGAACACGTCGAATATAGCAACAATTTTTGCAGAAAAAAATTGCAAACTACTTTCTACACCCTTATTCGCAAAGATTCATGATTCTTAGATATCGAGATAGTGTACACTCCTAAAGAAAAAACCGGCGTCGGACCCTATTAGGATTTGACGTCGTATTCTAATAGGATTTTGCGTCGGAACCCGTGCCGGATACGGCGTCGGAAACGACTCTGGATCCGTTGTCGGAATTTGGGACCGGATCCGACGACGGATCCGGCGTCAGATACGGCGCCGGATCCTAATAGGATCCTTATCGTATCCTATCAGGATTTCGATCTGAAATTTTTTTATTAAAAAAAAACTTTCATATAGTAGCGAAACTTGTGGCACATGATGATACATTTTAAAATAAAAAAAGCACATAAAATATGTCAAATGAAGAAGATATACTGGTGTACATGTTTAAAATGAACTTTATTTTTTAATTATTCATAAGTACTGAACACTTAATACAAGGAATTCTATATTAATGTATAATATTCAACATTATAAAATGGCTCTTAAAATTATATGAAGACATTGTAAGTTATTAAAAACACACTAAAAATTATTTAAACTTATAAACATGTTGCGAATACTTTTAAAAAGTATTTGTTTGCTTTTTTTAAATCTAAAAAATATATTTAATATTAGAAAAATTTTACAAACTTTTTTGTAAACATGACTTATCGTCTTTTTTCTTCTAATCGAAGAACCTTTCTCTTAATTCTAATATGAACATGTGATGATGATTGCGAATACTTTTAAAAAATACTTGTTAACTCTTTTTAAACACTTAAGCACACTTAAACTGACTTAATGCACAGGATTTATATTCTTTTAAAACGTTTTTCCACTGAATATGTTTCTTAGGATCTTCTGTTTCTCCTTCTTCTTTCTTTTACATCATAAAGTTTTTCGGACATATATCGCCAGAGTTTTCTCATTCTTAGTGCCATTGAAGTTAAAGTAAGTGCTGTCATAGTTATCATTATACTTTTAGTAAATAGGTGAAGAGAAATTATCCAAAGATAAATTGAAATAACCTTAAGAATAAGTTATACCTTTTAAAAGATTGTATTTTTCTGGCGTTAAAGGCGTAATCCCGCCGTTATGGTCATCTGCAGAACCTACTGCATTATCTTCGTCTCCAGAATTTGATTCGTC
>JAAAKG020081866.1:0-16763 GCA_010014905.2 Druon quercuslanigerum | reverse complement strand
AGAGTGTCAGTAGAGTGAATGACGCCTGAAACAAAAGACCTTGGATACTAATGGACCCAAGTGGAGAACCTCACATGGCGACTTTGTGAGGATTTTCACTTGGGGTGATTACTAGAGAGATTGATCAGTAACCTGGGTCGGAGCAGTTTTGCTCAATGAACGTGCTATTTAAATAAATAATACGAGAATTCTAGATAAATCTAAAAATTCTATATTCCCTTTCTCACACTACTCCCTTCCCCACCATGTGAGTCACGCCTACCCCGAAAGGGAAACGGCTTAATGGTGTAATGGTGACTATACTACAATGAGAAGGTTCAAATTTCATTTTTGATCTAATTCGTTTTCATATTCAAGACAGTAAATATTACTTCTGCTTGTCTTCTTAGAAATAAATAACCTTATTTCGAGGTTAGATTTCATCTTAACATACATGATAAATTTACCTACTCTGTAGTCTTCAACAAGTAACTCAGGCATATTTTGAAGTATACGATGCCTACGCACTCGTCTTGTGCTTGCGTTTGGATTTTTCTTCACTTATTTGTTAACTTTTTGAATTATTGATTAAATTATTTTTGACGTTTGCATTTTACTCTGTAATTTGAGGGATTTGGAATCAACCCACTTTAAGCTCATAAATTAATGGGGCGCCATCTACTGTTAAGAGTGGCTGTCAAGCCGGGGTCTAGAGGGTGCCAAATTTAAAATCCACATAATTGTGTGTCGGATCTGGCCCAAGTCAGAAATAAGGCAAATATTTGGCCATTTCTACACAAGTAATTAAGATAAATCTATTTATACTTAACGTGGTATCTAGATTGCGTGTTTCCTGCTAATCATTTACTATTTTTACAGATATTAACGTTAATTAAGAATTTAATCGTTTCAGGACTGCTTAGTACCACGATAAAACTTTTATTTAAATAAAAGACTATTGCGTCATTATTTTTTCTCTGAGCGGAACAAGAGGTAGGGGTGACTCATAAAAAAAATAATATGGGATTTTTTCGGATCACGCTAGTGAACATATAGCACTTTAACAAGAATATTGGGTTGGAAACCACCATACTTGAGTCATGAAATTAGGTAAAACTTAATCATGTATTATATAGCTCCTTTTCGTAAATTGTTGATCAAGCTAGGAATTTTAATAATAAAAACAGTAAAGTTTTACATATTCCAGCAAATAATGAAGTCAGCTTCTGATTCTTATAGAATTTAATGCGAATTTAAGTTTTTCGCTTTAACCGAAGCAAAAACACAAAATTCCAAATAATTATTTTATATGAACAATTGCAACCCAAACTGTTTTTCCCAAGTGCCTATGCTTTGATTGCTAATTTTGAAGTGGAGTACGTGTATAATGGCTTGATCCTTCAGTTTCGAAATGAAGATTATTTTATTCGGCAACAACTTCTAAATTTTATTTAAGGGCACAATACATATACATCTTTTTAATTATCTTATTTATTATCTCATTAGCATTTATTTATTATCTTGTCATGCCTTTTCTTAATGGTAATCTTGAATGGCAATCTAGAATGATGATCTGAAATCTTAATGGAGGGAGGTGCCAAACGTAACAAGCAACTCATGTTAGCCGTAAAATGTGGATGTGTAGAATGAGTGGGGGGATGAATAATACTGAGTCGGCCCCTTTCTCGAATCGCTACCCCCCGCAGGTTACGTTCCTGGGATGCGTGTGTATTTTCGAATCGCTTGTTCCAGTGTGAGTGACAAAAGTACGTGGGATATTTATTAGTGTAGGTATAATGGCGTGTATTCCACCAGGAACTCTTATAGTGGGGAGTGCACGCGTGTCGTAGTTTTGGTTTTAGTTTGGTGGCGGCCTTTGCTCGGCGCGTGCATCCACCTTTAACGACAGTTTCTTTTCTTTGGCGGCACGTCTTGAGTTTCAAAATTGTTTTTCCCTGTATAAAAAATTCGACATTAGTGATCGATCGAAATCAAGTGCAGTGTTATCAGTTTTGTGAATAATTTTGCAAGTGATCAAGTGCGAGTGTTAATTTAGTGCCAATACTAATGTTTAATTGTGATTCGCAATAATAATTTTAAAAAGGCTTTAGTTTCAAACGGAATGGATTATAGATAGCTGCTAAGAAATCAATTTTTTCGTAGGTAAGTGAACGTATATAGACCGCCGTCATATTTTTAAAATTTTATGACATCAAAGTTTTATAATTTAAAGCAAAATAATTTTACCATACGTATCTTTCTTCTCTGATTATAATCACAATTGAAAAATTACGTTATTTTTTATATTGTTTAGAAAAATATATGGAATTTCAATACCTTTACGCGCATGCGCGTTGATACTGCTTAAAATAGAAGAGCGTTATATGGGATTTTTATTTTGTTTTTGGCAAAAATTGAGAATCGTTGTGTTTATTTTAATTGAAAGACAGTTTGGTTGTATAATGTAAGGGAACTTTAAATTTACTTATTGTCAAAAATTTGAAATTAAAATTTTGATGATTTGCGTATTTTCAAAAATATAAATCAATGCTTACTACTGCTTTTTATCAAAGTCGTAATTATCAGAGTTTTATGTAAAAGCTTACAATTAAATTCCTAAAACATGAAAGCCTGTCTACATTCAATAACAGCTAGAGATTATTTGCTTATTATATTTAAAAATAATGTTCAAAAAATAGTTAACATTAAATTTTACTTTCACATATATTGCGATAATCAAAATATCTGAGTCTGCTTACTTCTTAACAGAGTATTTTTACTAATTGATTTTGTTTATAACAAATAATTTTGTTTATATTTGGTCACCAATATAAGTAAGCAACCGAAAAGCTTTGAAATTTTTGATTTAAAAATCTTTTGGAAAAAAACACGACGACTCGGTGTTCAGAACCTTCCAAAATACGTTTACAAGGATGAATTGTTTGGTGTAATATTTTTACCACATAATCTAAAGGTATATAAATGTTTATATACATAGCGGGCTTTCCGCAAAATGTTTGCATTGCTGATCTGTTTTAATTGAAAATAAAGGGTTTTTATGCAAGGTACGGTTGCTCGGGAAGTTTAAATCTTTTCGTAACTTATTAACAAAATTTAGTGTGATGGCGCAGGCAGAGTTTAAAATAGGAAGCATGTATCAGGATTCAAAAGTTATATCTGAATCATAAATTGAAAAAATAGATATTTGAAAGATATTTAGCTAAAGTGTGTACTCTGGATTTCCGATTTCAGGCGAAAAAAAAAACATCATTTTCAATTTGAGAAAAGAAGAACGCGAAAATTTTTGGAAAAAACTATGTATATGCTATTTATACGCTTTTAGATAATGTGGTGAAAATATTGCAACAAAAAAGATTGACCGTGACTACCCAGAGACAGGCCGTGAAAAGAATGGGTATGAAGTGTGGGTGAAGTCCTAATTTAAATTAAAAAGCTAGAGAAACAAAAGAGCTTTTTCGAGGAAATTCATGGACGTGAAGAAAGCTAGAGAGATATGCTAGGACTGAAAAGTGTGACGACAAAATAGTTTATAAGAAATGCATGATGAAGTGTATCAATAGACTGAATTACGCCGATTGGTCCGAGTGGAGAGTTTAACATGTTGACTTTGTAAAGCTGTTTCTTTGGGGTGATTGCTAGAGAGATTGATCAGCGACCTGGTTCGGAGAAGTGTTGCGAAACAAACGTGTTATTTAAATAAAGAGGACCGGAATTCTAGATAAATATAAAATTCGATGCCCCCCTCACCCCTTATACCGCCTCCTTCAATTCCCTTACCCGATAAATTTTAGATCAAAATTGTTCAATTATGGTCCAATTGTGTATACTCTAATTTTTGATTCATAATATCTGCAAAAATAATAAAAATGTTGCTAAACCCTCAGCCACATTATGTAGTACTCTAAACACTATGCAATCTCAAAATGTAAAGATAATATATGACCCACTTTTTTATTTTAAAATGGAATGTCCCTTTGTAAGTTTAAATTTTGTTAGAGTATTCTGACGTATATAAGATATATATAAGATATATCAATTACTAGACTTGCTACAAGTATTCGTCGAGATTAATGATAAAGTGTCTATATTTGTAGAGGGATACATTCCTGAAATCAAAAAACATTAAATAGGTTCGTCTATAAATATGGTACCAATCGTGTTTCCTAAAGTTTTCGAGAGATATATATTTTTTGTAGTGAAATGCGATTTTAGCATTTGTGGTTACGTGGCAGAGCCTTCAGTCTATAAATAAAACATTACGAATAGTTTATGATCATCTATGATTCAGAAGAATTTAATTGGAGATTAATTCATTATTAAAATTGGCCCAGGAATTTTTTAAATACTAAGAAAAGAATACGAAAAGAGTCAATATAACGTCATTTGTAACACTCAAGGTAGTAATTTCCAAGAATGTTTTTAGATACTTTTTTACTTCATTTCTCATGTCAAATAAGATACGATTAAAATAAATCAAAAATTTGAGACAAACCCGTGCAGAAATTTCGACGTAGCAGCAGTCGAGCCCACATGTAGCAGAATGTGACCCCAGTCGGGAAGTCCTGCCAGCGCCAGGTTTAAAATGATACGCCCGACCCGATCAGGGCCAGGCTGGTATGTCGAGAAGGACTACCTGATCTGGCCCTGAACAGGGCCCTTTTAAGTATTTTATTCCTTATCATATTATTTTTTATATTATTATGCTTCCAACTGAGTGAAGAAAAATCATACAGAAATTCTGAACTTAGTTTGAGGTTAGGTTTGATGTTGATTATAATTAATCTATTCAGCTTTGTCAATGGATCTAATCCGTAGAATGCTTTTCGCATTTGGCATTATGCTTAAAAATTAAATATTGTAAATAAAAATTATAATTTTAATTATTCTTGAAAAAGTCACCCGAAACCATATGATCAATTGGAAATGAAAGAAGTCATATGACAATAAACCAAAACTTCGGACGGTTGAAGTAATTAGTAAAAGTAAGAGTAAATAAGAATAAGTAAAAGTAAGAGTATGTAAGTAATAAGTAATAGTTTAAATAAAAGTAATAAATAAAAAAACCCGACCTTGAATGTGGATTTGATCCGATAGATAGCAGTTGTCATATGTCACGGAAGTTGGCAACGTTTATAAAGGAAGTTAAAAAATTTCATTTTCTTTTTCTAATTATTTGCACCTGGTGCCAGGTAAAATAAACATTAATTTCATTTTAATAATTCCTAACATCCGACTAAGTATTACCCACCCACGAACTTTGACAATTTATACGGAAAATTAAAAACAACAAATTTATTTTCGTTTATAAACGTTGCAAACGTCATTTACATGTTGTCATGCATCCACAATATGGGCTATTTCTATACGGGAAAGTTTCATTTTTAAATTTGAATTTTTTCAAATAAGCGTCCTAACGATTATTTTAATGTTGTCCCTAAATTTTCTGTATATTATTATTATTGTAAAGATCTCATTTTTTTAAAATGAATGCATTTTGTTAAAATCAGTTATAAAGATCAAATGTTGAGAAAATGTTTATTTTCACAGTAAGAAGGTCTGTGAAGTAAATAGGATTGAAAAGTGTCGGTACATATGAATGTAGTTTTTGAAAATGAGTGAAATGAAATTAAAATGTACTCATAAAGCGAATACTAGTAAGAAAATTAAATGCTTTGTGCGACTTTTAGTTCAAGTTTTAAAAATAAAAATTTTACTGTTAGTCTCTATCGGGTAATTTTCATGGATATAGTTGAAATGATTAATAAAAATAACAAATTTATATTTTCCACTAGTTCAAAAGGCACGACAATTTCCATTACCTGTCTGAATATTCTGTCACCATACGTCTACTAACTTCAACTTTATACGATTTTCAGTGGAATTGGTTTGCTTCTTATTTCCACTTGTCGAATGAAATAAAATTTATTGCAATTGTAAGGGTAGCTTCATGGCATTAAACCAGATAAACTTGAGATGATCATGAGAATAATCAGGATTAAAATCAAACGCAGTGTTTGATGTAAAAATGAATTAAAAGTAAAGGACAGAAAATGACATTGTTTTAGATTCAAAACGTTCTTAATTTAATCGTACTTGAACTCGTTTCATTTGATATGAATTCACACCTTCTTACTGGGTTATTATGAATATAGTTATTAATTTATTGGCAACAAATTAAACAATTATTCAGAGAATTTACACATCTGTGAAAATCCCTCAAAATCGTTGCACTTGGCTACTTTCAAATTGTACTATAATTTACATTCAAACGTTTTTGTTCAATGAGTGTTTATCATAAGCTTTCTGATTGTACAATGAAGTGTAAGCTTGTGCATTTTATTTGACCAAAATATAATTACCTCCTTATAATAAAATATTTTTAATAATCTTGAATATTTTCAAAGACTCTGCAATCTGCATATGGGCATGTCCACAGAAAATACCATGTGAATTGTAACATTTTTGAAAGATTGTATTTTTCTTTCGGCTTACAGGCAATATATACAAATTATTACATCATTGATTCTAGAAATTTGAACTGATATCATATTTCGAAAGTGTTAAGCAATTTCTTGATTTATTTTACCTTTATTTTATTTAGTGAAAAGATCATTAGTTGCTTCTAGAAATAATTGAAACAAAAAATGTCTTATGCATAAAAATAATTTTTTTTGGTGTGTAGTTCTGAATAGCGCTTACCTCGAATTTTTGTCAAACTCCGTATACTCATGTATTTTGATGTGCTGATTATGAAAATCATAGTAAGGATTGCCGCAAATTTAATATTCTGCGTGAAAGCCATGAAAACCGTATTAAAGTCGCATTATTCATAACCTATAAGTCATATAATTCAGGTTTGATCTCAAAAAAGAAAGCAAATTTTAAAAAATAATATAAGCAAAAGTTGTAGACCCTGTTAAAGTAGACATTTTATGTTTTGTCTATTTTTTTCGTCCCAGTAAAAGTTTTTGAAGATATTTGATGATAAACATCAAAATTCCATGTATAGTTTCTGTGGCTAATCATTGAAGATATATATTTTATTACTTCATTTAATTTACGAAACAGTTACAAATATTTCAACATTTACTACATTGATTGGTCACAGGAATACTTACATTGGCTAGACCTAACATTTTCATCTTTATCATCAAATATCTCAAATACTTTTACTCGGAAGAAAAACATTAGATAAAACACAAAATGTCTACATTGAAAAGGTCTACAACTTTTGTTTAAATTACTT
Organism: Druon quercuslanigerum; assembly: GCA_010014905.2. Classification (NCBI taxonomy): domain Eukaryota; kingdom Metazoa; phylum Arthropoda; class Insecta; order Hymenoptera; family Cynipidae; genus Druon; species Druon quercuslanigerum. The sequence goes on along the minus strand of JAAAKG020081866.1, from coordinate 9,517 downwards.
ATTGAAATTTGCAATCGTTCTCGAGATAAACAAAAAATACCATGATTTTTTAGGGTTTTTATAGTTTTCACCATGAAAATCAAATTTGCGCCAATTTTCACTAAGATTTTCGTAATCAGCGCGTGAAAATGAGTGTTATGAATGAATAAAAATAAATGAGTATGAGGAGTTTAAAAAAATCGAAGGTAAGCGCTATTCCGGACTTTATCCCTTCTTTGTTCTACGCATTCTTTGTTCTACGCATTCTTTGATAGAAGCTACATGTATATAAAGAAAACAATTTAGATGATATATCGTTGATTTTTATGCCATAACGCGCAAAATTTTAAAAATAAATAAATAATTATTGCAAGTGCCGGTCAGGCTTGTAATGTGACATTTAAAACGTAAAACTAGCGACACGATCCTGGAATTTTTTGGCTGGCAATTAGGTGAATGAACAATATCAAGTGTACACAATTTGAATATACTGAGTTCCGACAAATATGTGTAATGAATGAGTATGAATGAATGAATGAATGAATTATAATCCAGTTTTGAACCACACAATTTGTCACTAGCTACATGCGAGAAACTGGTAAAATCGCCAATTTCTTGAACCAGATTCTAAAGCGTGTACTTATTGTTTTGAGCACCTTTAAAATTTTTGCATGCATTAAATTAGCTACAAACGGATAGTGACAGAAAAATGACACTTTCTGTGAAAATTCCCATCTATTTATAATTGTATAATTATGTGTTTCAATATACTTATTGTCTGGAAACTGAAATATTTTATTTGCTAAATGTTTCCGGATGTGTGCTTGTGTGTATGTGTACAATCGTTTTATTATCAGCACGATAACTCGCCAACGCTTGTAGTTTGAGCTTTGAACTGCAATACTTATGATAATTTAAATCTTACTGTTTTTATAAAAAAAAATCAAAATATTTAGCCTTTTTTCAAACTAAAAAACAACCTTATATGCACAACGTTATTTCTTATACCGAATAATCTGAAATCGAAAAAGTGGAAATTTTTGTTTCAGAGCATCATACATTTTGTTAAGTTTTAATCATATAATTACTATTAGGAAAAAATTATGTTTAAGATAATTCGGAGGCTAGTGAATTGCATGCGAGTTCAGAGATATTGTAATCGCAAAGATGAATTGAACACATGCTAAATTGAACGCAATACTGTCAAAAGATTTTTTCTGCTTTTACAAAAAAGTGACTTATTTATCTTTGTCAAAAGAACGCTGATCTTCCCGCATAATAGTGGAGTATACATTGACATTTATACTTATTCATCACTATGCGCACCCTACTCACCTTGACCTTTAGGGGTTTACGGCTGGTCGATTATGTGCCCAGTTCACCTACCTAGCGGATTACGAACCCCGTAGTCCCTGACTCGCAGCTGAGAGTTGCAATACTGCGTGCTCAAATCGCTGGTCACTGACATGCCGGGATGTCCACGTGAAGAGGACCCAGCTGTTCAGTTCTAGAAAAACACGGATACTTAAAAGTACACCGATCTGAGGTTGTCGTATCACGCCTGTCTGTATTAAAACTATTTATTCTTTTCAAAGTCTCTCGTCGTCCCGAAATTTGAGATGAGTAGACAAATATTTTCCATAAACTTGGTCTGAATTTGCGGGACGACTACTATCGGCGAGAGAATTTGAGTCTTCTGGCTTTAACGTTGAAAAAGTAAGTAAAGAAAAAATTTTAGCCTAATGAAAGAGATATCATTTTAAAGGTGCAAATCTTGTACGTTACTAATCCGAAAAGTGATATTCCAACAAATTTTGTGTAGCTTACAGATCTGAAAATCTGATGAAAAACAAGGAAATTTGATAAGCTTTTAAAGACAGTGAAATTTGAAGCATAGTTTTGTATTGAAAAAATAATAGGAAAAATCTGAAAAAATTCAAACTGGTACTTTAAACATTTCCAAACAGCGTGCTTCTTCTTTTCTTTGTGCAGATTGTGATATATGGTAAATCAAGTGCCAGGAACCAGCGTGGTGCCATTTATTCAGTTTTCTTCATTTTCTTCGGTTTTCCTCAGCCCGACCTACCCAACTTGTGCCTGCGAGCCTCACTCTGGCCTTCGTACCCTTTCCTTGTAATGAGGAAAACCGAGGACGATCCCCTGAAAAAACGGCAAAAAACTTCCTTCAAATTGTAAATTATTACATATAGTTCAACTAACTACCGTTAATTTAAATAACTTCATAATCTTCATTGGAACTTAAGATAGTTCAGTTGCATATTTATTTACAAAAAAACGAATAATTATTTATATTTTGCTAATTTTTCGACGGAAATATGTTAAGAAAGGTTTATAGTACTACCATACATTTTTCCATGATTTTGCTATTATTTTTGTAATAGAAAACTATGCTTCAAAGTTCACTGTCTTTAACAGCTATTCAATTTCCTTACTTTTCATCAGATTTTCAGATCTGCAAGTTACAACAATTTTGTTGCAATATTACTTAACGGCTCATTAACGTACAAAATTTTCATCTTTAAAATGATTCCTCTTTCATTAAGCTACCACTTTTTCTGCACTTACTTTTTCAACGTCAAAGCCAGAGGACTCGAATTTTCTCGCCTATAGTAGTCTGCCCCCTTTTCCAACTCTTCATTTTTACGGGAAGATAAGACGCAGTCTATTTTTTAACCTTTTAAATAACTAAAAAAAATAATTTAGGTTTTATTTGAAAAGATTAATTTTAGGTTTGGGGATTTGAAAAAATGTAATAAAAATGTGTAAAAATTAGAAAAATTTTCCAAAATAATTTAGGCCTTGAGAAAATTTCAAAATATTCTGAATAAAGTGTGTATGTTTTTAAAAAGTTTAAGAACAAATTGAGAAAAATTTTGAAAGGTTTTAAATTTCAAGGGAATTCCATTTTTTTCTTATGATTCAAAGGACAATTTTATGCTACTTTTTATTTTAAAATTAATTTGAATGCAAAATTAAAAAAATTCATAACATTTCAAAAAATTTCCTGGAATCTTGGAAAGAATTTAGAAGATTTGTGAACAATATTTTGCAATTTTGCAAGAATACAGAATTTTAGAAATAATTGCGTAGACTAAGAGTTATTTAAAAGTTTTTAAAAGGTTCAAAAGTATTTTAAAACTTTAAAAGGTTTACAAAATTTGAAACTAAAAGCAGATTTTTTAAGATTTCGAACACAAAGTTCAGAAGCTTTTTAAAAGTTTTGAAAGGTTCTAAAACAATAAGAACCCTTTTTTAAAATTGTTGTGAAAATTTACAATGATTTTTGCAAATAATGTCAAACAGAGTATATTTGAAAGAATTTCGAGAAATTTCCAAAATGGCAAAAAAAAAAAAGAATTTTAAAGACCTGAAGGCGTTTTTAAAATTATGCAGAAGTCTACAGATATTTTAAGAATAATTTAAATAATTTTAAAAGATATTTAGAAACGTATTTCTTTAGATCAATATTTTTCTATCTTTTAATAAAAATAGTTGATTTATATTTGTGGGAGCACAAATTTGGAAAAAGACGTCATCAGATAATGACAGATCAAACTCATGAAGAGCCAATATCTAATGGGGGAGGGGAAATTGGCGTTCATAGATAGTAAAAGTAAGTCGTTTATGAATATGAAGAAATAAAATTCAAACAGTGGGCTTCAAAATATGTGACTGGATAAAATCCTTAATTTAAATAGAACTTTATTTTTTATAGACAGATCTGGGTTCGATTTACAGCGTAGCAACCGCGGCATATCATTCTTTGACAAATTTTTTATAGCAATATTTAGATCGCTGGACTACCGAGTTAAAAATAACAATTTGAAAAAAAATCTTAAGTTGATAAAATTATTTTAGTTTCAAAAATCTGAGATATAATTACCTTTTTCCCATACATTTATTGGTTTATCAGCCCGCTGTGAGTTGAAAGAATGAAGTTGTTAGATTACTTCTCAATTTAAAGATGCATTTTAGGAATGTACATCATGGAGTAAGGATGAAATAGATGCATAATAAAAACTATGAAAAAATAATAAGCGAAGTTGAGTGTCATTTACGACAGAAGCAGCAGATCATACTATATAAAAAAACTTTTGAGAACAAGAATAGAGGTTCGAATGAACAGGGAGGTCCAGAACGGTCCAGATATGTAAAAAAGTGGCGGCCTGTTTGGCAATCAAAATACATGTTGCCCTCGTCACGATGCGTCCGGCGTAGTAACGAGACACACGTGATCGCTGCTGAAGAAGAAGCGTAGAGTGTTACAAAAAAAGCATTTAAAATAGTACTAGGAAAGAGTTTCTAAATCCCTGGAGACCGAGCGCTTTAAGCTGAAAATTCCCGCGCTTCTCACCGCCACCTGTCACTTACAGTCAGTCGAGTTTCGAAAGGGGGTCAAACTTTCAATTTATAGAAAAAAATATATATACATGTTTAGTACAAAGAATCAACTATAATAAAATATTTGTAATTATAATTTCGAAATTTTAGTTTTTTACTACTTGAGAATTAAGTTTTTTTTAGTAATTAGTTAAATCAACCCCTTCCTCACACTACTCCCCTCCCTACCGAGTGAGTCACGCCTACCCCGAAAGGGAAACGGCTTAATGGTGTAATAATAAAAACACGATAAATGGTAAAATTAAGTTTGCGATATTTATTTTTATTTGCTTTCAAATTAACTACAAAGAAATAATTCAATTAAAATAATAAAATTTCGCGTTACTGTGGGGTTTTCAAGTTGTGTATCTAACACGGATTTGCAATCATATAACCTCAACTCGGCTGCAAATTGCGAAGCTACACGCATCCAAATCTTTCTGTCTATGGAAAAATCACGAGCTATCCTGCGATGATTAATTTCTAATATTAATGAATATTTCCTGGATTTGTTTTCATTCACTTTTATCTGAGACAATCAAATTATATTAATACAGGAAGATTAATTACTTTCTTTAAAAATAATTCGTTTACGCGTCTTATTTCCAATGAACTAAATTGATATCTCGTGTTTTATCTTTTACGTAAAACGTCAGTATGATAATATGGATGTCACACATTCTGATTGAGAATTATAAGAGCTGATTCATGAATTGTGTTATTGCACTTCTTTCAATTAACAATTAAAGTATAAAAATTACCATTTTTACAACTTTATTTTTCATCTTCCGCATAAACAATAAAAATGAACTCGGGAATAATAAAAATAGGAGTAGTAATCTACCCTGGTGGAAATATCTGTACCCTGCCGCAGTTTAGCACATACCGGTCTACCACTCCTCTACATGTATAATATAGTACACCCAACTCTCGATTTAGTTCCAATGTCGGCGGTTGCATATAAATAGCCTTGGAACTAAAGCGGAATAATCGAAACTTAAACAGTCATGCCGCCTAAACCGCGTCCATTTGGAATACATAATGTTGCGCAATATACTCGAGTGCATACTCGCGCACTGCGGCCATTCTAATACGACAGTCGCAACCGCTCTCACGCTACTCCCCTGAGAAACTGCGCGGACCAGAAGTTCTAGGAAAGGCTAAACCGCGGGGAACTAAATCGGGAGTTGGGTGTACCAAATTCCTTTAAAGGAACAATTCTTAAAATCAAACAGTAATTAGAGATATTTAATTACTCATAAATACAACGTGCCTAGAGTAGTGAAACCTAGCCTAGAATATTTTAATTCGTTTATTAGTAAACGGAACAAATAATTCATCGCAACCTCACTGCACTGTGTTAAGATTTAAGGGTGGCTTCAAGATAATCCTCGAAATAACAAAAAGAGTTCGCAAATTATTCTATGACTCGAAATATCTTTTTACTATTTACAGACTCAAAGAATAATTCGCGGACTGTTTTTCATTGTTTCAAATATTGTCTTGAAACTTGTAATGAACGTTTTACCGATTTATAAAAAAAATGTTGGCCTATACTCAATTATTAGAGAGTCAAGTAAAGTATCAAAAATTCTTTTTTTCGTTAATAATTAGTAAAACTATTAAATTTTGTAGTAACTGTTGTATATTTCAGATTAAAGGCAGTTTCTAAACAAGTTTTTAATTTTTGCGTTTTTAGCTGTACGATGAAATTGCCATTAATTGAAACTTCCAAGTTGACATTGGTATCATCGATTTCAGAGCATGTTAGAACTGACTTCTATGAACATTGAACAATCAACTGTCTGGAAACTTAGAGATACTCCCGTTAAGAACGTGCGAATAGGTATAACTGCTATACGCGTACAAGTCATCCGCTCTCTAAATTAGCAAAGTTAAATGAACTCTAGGCGAAGCAAATCGGTGTCTACTACAACTAATGATACAAACTTTTTAGCTTGAGTATACAAATTTGAAAATGAACTTAAACTCAAGAATAGTTAATGAACTATACAAACAAATTATACTTGGACACCTGTGTTGTTGAAACTGCGTGCAGTAATATTATGGAACATAATAGGAAAGTTTTATGCAGTGGCATGTTTCGTAACATTTTGAAACGGTCTTAAAATATTCAGTGACGCTGACCTAAAATGTTTTTGTAACAAAATTTCGATACATTTTGTTTAATTCACGTTCCCATTCGATTTGTTTCGTTTTAAAATTAAATAAACATCAAAACCCGGATAAAAAAATCTTATACAACTTTTATTAGGAGTGTTATACAAAATATTATCAAAATATTTGAAATTTTCTTCTCTTCTTTATTGTCCGCTGTTAAAAAAAATCGGATGGAAATTTAATATACATGTGAGTAAAGTCATTAGCATATACCGTAAATTAATTTTAATATTCCTTCATCTTCTACAATTAATATAAATATATTTTAAGGTCGGTAAAACAGAGAGCGTGAAAACAACAAGTTCTTTGATGCCTTCAAGTCTTGTAAAGTATTAAAAAATAAAGTAATAACCATATTTTCTTCAACTAAATACTTCCTTCTAATTAAAGTGTAACGTACGGGTGGATTTTTTCCTAAAATTCGCTGTGAATTGTAGAATTTTAACGCGAGTATAGGTGCTTGTGGGTTAGCTTCGCAGTCATCTTCTTATTTGAACTTTTCCACTTAAAAACTATTGATATATATGTTTATTTAGAAAAAAATTGTATCTTGTATTATTTATAATTAAAAGTTATTGCCAAAATTCTTTTTAATTTGTTTAAAGTGCAAATATCTGTCTTTTCTAATAAATAATCAATGTGCCGTATATGAAATTTAATATGCATAGCCTCTTAATGGCGATTTCAAATACTAAGGTTTTAAATTAAATGGACAAATGTGCATTAAATGTATATAAATATTGCAAACATTTTTAACAGTGTACGTAATTTTTTAAATCTTATACATTTTTGTAGTGTGATCTTAGGACATGCATACAAATTTAGTATGTACTGCGGCTTGTTTGTTTCTTCTGCGAATTTTAGAAAATTACTTACCTGAATAGTATGGTTGGTCTCCTTTCTCCCCCTTGATATATAATTACTTAATTTAAGTACAGCTCGTAACATAAACTAGAACTCACTAAAAATATTCTGTAAATATATATGTAGAAAAAGTATATTAGATATCACAATTTATCATATTTCCACAAACCCACGTATGTGATCAGCGTTTTAATTTTCTGTGCAGATACATCAATGAAGCATTGACGACATTTCAGAAAAAGGTCATTTTCGAAGTCAAGAGACAAGTGCGAAAATGTCGGATATCTGCGAATTGGGATTGGTGAAGAGCACAGTGAATCGACTAAAAGATCAATATTCAGGGCAGTCGACGAAGAGAGAAATCCATTGAAGTGTTTTACTACATCTTTTACTCCATATCTGCCTTCAGCTTAGTTCCTTTATTTATTTATTTTTGTCTTTGATCGAATACTCGATCGTGCATTAGTGATCGCGAAGGCCCGCTCATGCTCTTGATGTGTTCAAGTACATATTACATAGTGTTCCGTATCTACGATATTAGGAGCATCACCTGGCTTCGATTCGAGATGCAACTCACGTCACCGTTTGTGTTTCTGTCAAGTTTGCTGACGCTGCTCACGACAACGCCCTGCTTCGCCGCCGGAAGTGATGGTACCCCTGAGTTCCAGAACAATGGTAAGCCATTTTTCCAATCGATTTGTCCAAAGCGCAACGTCGACGTATTTCTCGCCTTCGCCATCATGTCCTGGGTAGTTAACGACCTATACCTTTGTCAATAGAAAGAATAACGGTTTAACAAGTGTAGGTGTGGTTTTTATGTTGACGAGGTCAGTTCAGAATTTCCTCTCATATATTTATGGGCATACGCATGAAAACGGCCCTTACGTTAGGTTATAGTTGATTACATTATCGCGTTTTTATAAGTCAGGTCCTAGGCTAAATCTAGTAGAACTATACTATTGTCTCGCAAGCACACCCAAGTGGGTATATTTCATGTTCGAAGAAATAGTATATATTCAGAGAAAAGATTGAGTAGATTCAATAAAACGGTTTGTTCAAGCTACTCTGTTTGTTGAAAGTAAAAAATTGGTTCGGCTGAAATAAACCTTTGGTTATATTTAGAAAACAAAATGAATTAATTTGGGCAATTCAAAGTAATTATATATTTGAGCATGTTTGGCCAATTTGCGCGCCGAAAAGATCGTGCGTCGTGTCATCAATTGATGCAATAAATTAGTTCTACGAACATCGGGGCACTCAGAGTGTCAAATTTCTTGCAAAATTGAGGTCTGTAACAACATACAGAATATTTTTAATGTTAGTATAACCTTTAATTCTCAGGATGCAGTTTAGTTCAATGGTTCAGGAAATCTAACCTTGAGATTCATAATTGATGAAAGAACACCAAAGAAATGTATGGAAAAAGTCATTCTGTCAGATTAACAATGCACGCCTATGGCACTCGCCAACTTTAAATGCATTTTTATCACAGTGCCATCATAAGTGCGATTTTTGGTACTAAGAACGATACCTAAAATAGCATTTTTTACCATAAGCTGTAAAATTTTTACTCAGGGAATTTAGAGTACTTAGGTTATTTTAGTATCAACTTCTTACTCCACGCACACTACTGGACTCAATCTCTGGACCCTCTCAGGATTTTAGATTAGATCTCTATGCACCCTATTTGCATTAATGATTAACTGGTGTGATAAAAAAATAGTATGTGACACTCGGCCTCTAAGTGTTATTTTGCCTCGTGTCGAAAAAGTGCCACTTATAGTCCTTGTATCACCAATATCTATTTTCTCGAAAAGTCGTGTTTCGAAATTCTGGCTTCAAAAATGTCCCGGAGACTCTTTGTACAACCTAAAAAGGTCATCATCAGCCTAAAATTCTGGGAATGGAATCGGATATATGATCCCATGCGTAACTCCAAAACGGCCATAATTGCCTTGTTTATGCGAACGCCCACGTTTAGTTGGGAAACTAATTTTTATTTTAAATTGCTTAAAGTATTAAATCATTAAGTAAGATGGTAAAAAACGACCTACTTCAGACCAATGGAATATGGTGTTAAATCGATCCTTTA
>JAAAKG020081855.1:0-13252 GCA_010014905.2 Druon quercuslanigerum | reverse complement strand
GTTATTTTAAATTCGAAAAATAATTTTAGATACTTGAAAATAACTTTTTTTTATAAAAATACTTGATTGTTGTATTTAAAAAAAAAATAATATTTACAACAAAATTTTGATTGTTTAAATACGAGAACTTCATTATTCGAGTATTATTAAATTCGTAATAAATATAATTCGTGGTATTGTAAGATTTTTTACTTGGAAAATTTCCGAATTATAAAATTTCCTTATAACCAAATCCCCTATTAGGAAAATTTCCGTACAGTTTAAAGTTTCTGAAATTATTTTTTTAACTTAAAATAAAAACAATGGAAAACAATATATTTTTTAGCCGAAATTTCTTCAATTATTGTTATTTTAAATTCAAAAAATAATTTTAGAGACTTGAAAAGTTAGAAATAACTTTTTTTATAAAAATACTTGATTATTGTATTTATAAAAAAATTAATAATATTTACAAAAAAATTTTTAATGTTTGAACACGGGAACTCCATTATTCGGGAAATATTAAATTCGGTAATAATATAAATTTTCGGCAATTTTCCAACTCGGTAATAAAATATTATTACAATAATATCGGTGAATTTTATTTTTCGGAAATTTTATTATTCGACAATTTTAACATTCGGGAATTTTATTTTTCGGAATTTTTTTAGTCGTCCTAATATTATAAACTGTTCAGGAATTTTCTGATTCGGGAATTTTCTCATTCGGGAACTTTAATATTCGGGAATTTTTAAATTCGGCAATATTATAATCTGTTGAATTTTAAAGGCAAAAGATCGAATTATTCAGAAAATAGTGGAATTTTCAACCCGAAAATATAATTTTTAGATCGGGATTCTTGTAGTTTGGTTAAAAACTATATTATTAGGTTTAAAGTTATTTTACAATTTTGCTTTACAATTTTTTGTTTGTTTGTTGAAAGTAAATATTCTGGCGAAGAAAATTCAAATATTTTAACTTATTTGGAAAATATATTTTTTGTTGTTAAAAATTCAACTATTTTTTTAAATTTAACTTTTTTAGTCCAAAAATCATATTTTTGTATGAAAAATCTGCTCTTTGGATGAATTTTTAACTATTTTGTTAAAAATTAATTTTTTAAGCGTTCATCATATTAGCTGAAAATTCACTTCTTTAGTTCAAAATTTAAATATTTCATTGACATTTTTTTTTGTCGGGAATTAAATTTTTTTAAAGTGAAAATATGACTATTCCATTTTTTGCTCAAAATGTACCTTTTCTATTTCGAAATTCGAATATTTAGTTAAAAATTAGTGTGCTTTTTTGAAATTCTGTGAATTCCAGTTTTTTACTTCAAATAAAATTCTTTTTTAGTTGGAATATCAACTATTACAAGTTTTTTTTTTAAATTTTAACTACTTAGTTGTAAATTACCTTTTTTGTTCAATTTTTTTTTTGCTTTAAAGTTCAAAAATTTGGTAGACATTTTATTTATTTAGTTAAGAATTAAACGATTTATTAAAAAATTTAACTGTATGATAGGAAATTAATTTTTTTGTTGAAAAATAATAGTTGGCCTCAAAATTCAACAAGTTGGTTGAAAAATCGATTTTTTGTTAGAAAATTCATCTTGTTTATTAAAAATCCACCCATCTTGGATGAAAATGTAACTGATTGGTTAAAAATTAGTTTGTGTATTAAAGATTTATAAATCATAATTATAAAAATACTTGATTATTGTATTTTTAATAAATTATTAATATTTATAAAAAAATTAAATTGGTAACAATATAATCTGCTCGAGACTTTTATTTTTCGGAAATTTGATTATTTGTAAATTTTACTATTTGAGAACTTTAAAATTCAGAAATTGTACAGTGCCGTGAATTTTATTTTTCGGAATTTTTTGGTCGTCCCAATATAATAAACTGTTCAGGAATTTTATAGTCATTCTGAAATTTTCTTATTTGGAAATTTTCCAACGAGAATTTTACAATGTCGGGCTTTTCCGCTGTACCACCCATTTTCTAACCTAATATTTTAAAAGTATTAAAAATTAAATTTTATGTTAATATAAATTTTGATCATTCAGTCTATAAAAAATTATAATTCCCAATTGTATATCGCAGGATTCGCAGTCTTTTTATTTTTTATTTTTTTTTCTCTCGTTTTTCTACTTAAATTAACAGAAAGCAATACAAAAATGAATTATTTTTTGTTACAAATTTGGTAACAAATTTAAAATTTATGTTTATAATTGAATTATTTTTTTGAAGGTTAGGCAATTTTGTTAAAAAGACATGCTTCTCATTTGGGAATTTAACTATTTTCCTGAAAATTCGTTTCTAGCGTGAAAAGTCAACAATTTAATTGAATTTTTTTTTTCTTTACGAACTAAAAAAAAAATAAAAATGTTTGTTTGTTTGAAAATTAAGCTATTTTGTTAAGCATTACTTTTTGGTTTTAGGATTCATCCCTTTCTATAAAAATTTCACCTTATCAGGTTGAAAAATAATCTGCTTCAGCTAAAAATGAACTTTTTTGTTAAAACTTCAATTTTTATACAGAAAATTCTAATTTTTGGCTTGAAAATTTAACAATCTGGTAGAATATTTAACTATTTCGTTGACATTTAAAAATTTGGTATAAAAATCGCCTTTTTTGGTAGAAAATAATTATTTTTTTGGTAGAACATAAAAATCAAAGGTTGAAAATTAATTTGATTTAATTGGAGACTGAAGTATTTGTTAAAAATTAGTTTTTTTTAAATCAAACTGTTTTTCATGTTACATCAAAATATTTTTTTAAACTGAAATGCATCGAAAAATTAAAATCCTTGATCTTTGGTAAAGATTCATAATTTTACTTAAAAATACGTTTTCATTTTTTGATTGGAAGATTCTTTTAACTGAAAATTTTAGTATTTTGATGAAAATTATGCCAATGGGTGGAATATTAACTTTTTTTTGAAAAAACAATTTTTATATGGAAAATTCTTATTTTTGAGCCGAAAATTCGAAAAGTTTGTTAAAAATAAGTTTTTTGGTTAAAACCAACTATTTATTATTTTATATTAAAACATTTTTTTTTGATTACCAACTATTTTGTTTCTTAATAATCATCCTTTTAGTTTGAAAATTCAACAACTCGGTTGAAAGTTTAACTACTTTCTTAAAAGTTCTCGTTTTTAGTTGAAGAGTCACAGATTTGCTTTAAAAATAAATTTTTGTTGCTGTTAAAAGTTTTTTTTTTACTGAAGAATGAACTATTTTTATGAAAATTCTCCTGAGTGGTTGAAAGTTAACTTTTTTATTGAAAATTCCATTTTTATATAGAAAATTCTTACTATTAGGTCGAAAATTCGACAATTTTGTATAAAATTTAACGATTTGGTTGAAGAATTATGTATTTTTTTAAAATTTTTCTTTTTTAGTATAAAATAATGTTTTGAGAAAAAATACAACTTTTCATTTGAAAATTAAATTATCTTACTTCAGGGTTCAAGCACTTCGTTAAAAATAAGTTTTTTGGTTAAATCCAACTATTTATTATTTTCTATTAAAACATTTTTTTTTATTATCAACTATCAAATTTTTTGTTAAAAATCATCCTTTTAGTTTGAAAATTCAACAACTCGGTTGAAAGTTTAACTACTTTCTTAAAAGTTCTCGTTTTTAGTTGAAGAGTCACAGATTTGCTTTAAAAATAAATTTTTGTTGCTGTTAAAAGTTTTTTTTTTACTGAAGAATGAACTATTTTTATGAAAATTCTCCTGAGTGGTTGAAAGTTAACTTTTTTATTGAAAATTCCATTTTTATATAGAAAATTCTTACTATTAGGTCGAAAATTCGACAATTTTGTATAAAATTTAACGATTTGGTTGAAGAATTATGTATTTTTTTTTAATTTTTCTTTTTTAGTATAAAATAATGTTTTGAGAAAAAATGCAACTTTTCATTTGAAAATTAAATTATCTTACTTAGGGGTTCAAGCACTTCGTTAAAAATAAGTTTTTTTGTTAAAACCAACTATTTATTATTTTCTATTAAAACATTTTTTTTATTACCAACTTTTTTTTTCTTAATAATCATCCTTTTAGTTTGAAAATTCAACAACTTGGTTGAAAGTTTAACTACTTTCTTAAAATTTCTCTTTTTTAGTTGAAGACTCACAATTTTGCTTTAAAACTAAATTTTTGTTGCTGTTAAAAGTTTTTTTTCTGAAGATTGAACTATTTTCATAAAAAATCTCCTGATTGGTTGAAAATTAACTTTCTTGTGGAAAATTCAATTTATATGTAATTTTCTTTCTCATTTACAGTCAAAAATAGAAAAGTTACATTTTCTGTGCAAAAAACGTATTTTAAATGAAAGAAAAAACGAATTTTCCAAAAAAAAAACAATACTTATTTTTCATAAGGGGATAAATCTTTAACCAAAAAAATAAATTCATAACAAAGTGGTTCGAATTTTCCCAAAGTAGTTGAGTTTTCAATGAAAAAAATCACTTTTTAATAAAAAATCGACTAGTTACATTTGTATTTAGTATCAATTTGTAATAAAAAAAGAGTTTTTCAGCCAACGATATGAATTTTGAAAAAAGATGAATCTTCAGTTGAAATAGTTAAATTTTCAGTTAAAAAAATTAAGTTTCCACTAAACAGAAAGAATAAAAAATAATTTAATAGTGACTAATTCAAACAGAAAAATTGTTATTTTAAATAAACTTCATTTTCGAAATCTTCTCACTTTTCTTTAAACAATAAACTTCTTATTTTCTCTTAAATTGAGTGAAAAAAGATATTTCCTCTCCTGACAAAGAATTGTGAGGTTCGCAATAACTTTTCACCAATGAAACTTGGAGTTTTCTCGAGTGAAAAAATCAGTCACCTGTTAAATCGAATTTGAACGATTTCGGAGAAGGGATATTCAAAATACATAATCTAGAAAATTGATATCTTTGTTAAGTATCTTTAATATTAATAACAATTATTTTGAAAATTAAAAAAAAATTGAAAAAAGGGAAAATAGAGGAATAAATAGGGTAATACATTTTTTAAACAAATTAATTTAGGAACCATATACCTAAGATTTCAGGTCTAAAAATATTTCATTTTTAAAAAAGCGTTTAAATTGTCTACCAAAAGAGATGAATTTTCAATCCAAAAAGACAAATTTACCACTAATAATTTGAATTTTCAAGCAAGAAAGATTTTTTATATAAGGAAGAAAAAAATTTTTCAATTAAAAGGAATTAAATTTGATATTCATACAAAAAATGTTAAAAAAATTTAAAATTTAAACAAAAAACAAAATTTTCAGTTATCAATATTTTTAACCAGTTAGTTGCATTTTTATTCAAAAAGATAACATGTTTACAAATAGTTAAATTTCGTATCAAGAAAGGTTTTTCAGTCTCAAAAGAAACCAAATTAAACCACATTGTTGCATTTTCAAACCAAAAAGACCAATTTGTTACAAAATAGTTTCAAAGCAATTGAATTTTCAACCTGAAAATATGAACAATAACAAAAAAATTAATCTTTAATAAACAAAATGAAACATTTATGAAAGAAATTTATATTTTTACAAATTAGTTCAACTTTTAATCAATTAGTTAAATTTTTCAACAAAAAAAAATAAACTTTAAAAAAATAGTTCAATTTTCAAAAAC
Source organism: Druon quercuslanigerum (assembly GCA_010014905.2). Classification (NCBI taxonomy): domain Eukaryota; kingdom Metazoa; phylum Arthropoda; class Insecta; order Hymenoptera; family Cynipidae; genus Druon; species Druon quercuslanigerum. The sequence continues at coordinate 7,618 of JAAAKG020081855.1, read as the reverse complement.
GCATTTAAACTTCTAACCCAAAGCGATTAATTCTGAACAAAAAATATTATAGTCGACTTTTCAATTAAAAGGAGTTAACTTTTAATTAAAAAATAGGATTTTGATATCAAAACATGAATTTTAAATCCAATATCGAGACGAAAGTTTTAAAAAAAGGTTGACAGTTGATATTCATACAAAAAAATGCAGCAATTTAAAATGAAAAACAGACATTTTCAAACAAAATTTTCAGTTATCATTATTTTTAACCAGTTAGTTGCATTTTTAATCAAAAAGATCAAATGTTTACAAATAGTTAAATTTTGTATCAAGAAAGGTTTTTCAGTCTCAAAAGAAACCAAATTAAACCACATTCTTGAACTTTCTAATGAAAAAGGCGAATTTTCCAACAAAATACTTCAATTGTCAATTAAAAAAAATATTTTATATGGTACGGGTAAGTAAGTAATATGTAGCAATCACCCCAGGTGGAGAGCTTCACAAAGTCATCGCAGGTAGTAAACTTTTGCTATTTTCTTAATGGGATCTTTATATCAGTTAATATTTAAACGAAAAAACAAGAAAAAGGGGGAAATAGTAGTGTGAAGTCCGCTAATTCTTTAAATTCTTGCAGAAATTCAGAGGCGAGAAAAATATAAAAAATGAGAAAATAAATTGAGCTGAGTTGCAGCATGTTCCAATTAATTCGTTTATTAGATCTTGCGACTGTTGTGGCTTCTTGGAATCGCCGCAACTAATTGACTAGAGTCAAGTGGCAATTATGCAATTATGTAACTTGAGGTTTATTGCCGTTATCATGCTCTGTCTTTTCTGTTACGTGAAAAAGAAAGCCTAATTTTGGGGTCCATTGTTCTCAAAAATGAGAACAATGGAAGAGATTCTTAACACTTTTGAAGTTGAAGAGAATTTCAAAGTGTAAAAAGGATTTTATTTTTTCACTAACTGTATATTTTTATAACTAATTATATTAATCAGGAAGTTTTTGTTATTATTATTATTATTTTATTATTATTATTACATTTTATGAACTTTTATTTCCGGTAATTTTTTACAACAGTTGGGAGAGGGACCCACATATTAGAAGCACGGTGCGGTCTGAGAGACCGCACGACCATGCACCCATTTGTGGTCGTGCGATCTTACGGATCGCCTTCGAGATTTTAATTGCTATTATTCACCAATAACACATCATCCTCGAGAAAGGCCCGAGGAGGAGAGACCCACATAGTAGAACCCTGGTGCGGTCTCACAGACCGCACGACCATACCTAAAGTTTAGGAACAAACTATTTATGAATCAAAGTTTTAGCTAATTGATTGTCGTCGAATAGAGTGCAAATTGTAATCTTGGAAATTCTGAGACCAAATAAAATCCCTTGAAATTCTTAGAAGTTACTTAAAATTATTTTAAATCCCTTGAAATTTTTTAAATTCTCTAAAACCCCTTAAAATTTTTTAAAATATATACTCTAAAGGCTTTAAAATATTCTTAAATTCTTTAAAAATATTTGAAGACTTTGGGAATATTTTGAAAATTTAGGAACCTTTAAAATTCCTTGGAATGTTTTAAAATTAGGATTCGGGTTTCGAGATAATTTCGGGAGAAATAATTTAAAAAAGAAACAATAAATAAAATAAAAATCCAATTTTCAATTTAAAAAAGTGAAAATTGCCTTTTCAGGTATTGAGTTGCTGAATCAATAAAAAAATGTTTGATTAGAAAATAATATCGTATAGAATTCCTGAAAATAAACCCAAGTATCCAACGAACAAATTTGGAAAATCACCATAAAAGGTTCCAATTAAAATTTGAAAAAAGATAACATTCTTCTAAAAAAGAAGAAAAAAAGATTTATTTTTTTTGGGGAAAAAAATAGAAAAGAGTAAAAAAGTCTCTTTTGTTTTCATTATTGTCAAATCCAAATAAAAAAACATCTATAAAAATTAACTTTTCGGCACTCATAAAACACCCTTATTAAGGTAAATATAAAAAATATATAAAATTAAAAAATAATAATATTCGAGCAGGCAGGAACAGCAACGAAATCACGTTGCGCTTCCTGATACCCAAGAATAAAAATCCATTTTTGATTATCGGGTAGGAACAGCAACGAAACCACGATGTTCTCTTCCTGATACCCACGAATAAAATATAGATTTTGATTCTTGGTTGTAAGGAAGAGCAGCGTGGTTTCGTTGCTGTTCCTACCTGTTATTTTGCATGAATATAATAATAATAAATATTATTTGCAGGAATTCTGAAATTTATTTTCATTATTGAACGTTAAATAGGATTTTAAATTTGATTTTAAACTCATTAAAATTTCTTTAATTTTGAAAAATATTATTAAGTATTGAAAAAACGGAGAGGGGATTTTATTTTTCGCCCGAAGCGTACGTTTGCGCGTGATTAAAAAAAACACTGGACTGGAATCTTGAAAATTCCTTGGAATGTATTGAAATTGAGATTTGGGTTTAGAGATAATTTCGGGAGAATTTTTTAGCTCGAAAGGCACATTTTCTCAAAATTGAAAGGGGATTAAAACCAATTTTCAATTTCAAAAAAGTGAAAATGGCCTTTTTAGATATTGAGTTGCTGAATCAATAAAAAAAATGTTTGATTAGAAAATAATATCGTATAGAATTCCTGAAAATAAAACCAAGTATCCAAGGACCAAATTTAGACAATCACCATAAAATGTTCCAATTAAAATTTGAAAAAAGATGACATTTTTCTAATAAAGAAGAAGAAAAGATTTTTTTTGGGACAAAAATAGAAAAGAGTAAAAAAGTCTCTTTTGTTTTTATTATTACTGAATCCGAATAAAAAACATCTATAAAAATTAATCATCAACGTTACGACACTCATCCAACACCCTTATTAAGGTAAAATATAACAAATAAATAAAATTAAAAAATAATAATATTCGATCAGGCAGGAACAGCAACGAAATCAAGTTGCTCTTCCTGAGACCCAAGAATCAAGATCCATTTTGGATTCTCGGGTAGGAACAGCAACGAAACCACGATATTCTCTCCTTGATACCCGTGAATCAAAAATGGATTTTGATTCTTGGGTGCAAAGAACAGTAACATGGTTTCGTTGCTGTTCCTGCCTGTTCGAATTTTATTTATTTTTTATTTTTTTCTTTTGCCTTGATAAGGGTGCTATGTGAATGAAGAAACTTTGGTGATTATTTTTGACGAAGGTTTTTTTTTGTGATTTTACAATAATAAAAATAAATATAAACGAATTAAATGAAAAAGAGAAGGAAGGGGATTTGATTGGACATTTTATGGTGGTTGTCCAAATGTGGTCGTTGGATTCTTGGTATTGTTTGCAGGAATTCTGAAAATTAATTTTATTATATAACTTTAAACAGGATTTCAAATTTGATTTTGATCTCACTTGAATTTCTTAAATTTCGAATAATATTATTAAGTTTTAAAAAAAGGAGGGGGATTTTTTTCGCACGAAGCGCAAGTTTGCACTCGATTAAAAAAAACACTGGACTGGAATCTTGAAAATTCCTTGGAATGTATTGAAATTGAGATTTGGGTTTCGAGATAATTTCGGAAGAATTAATTTTTTAGCTCGAGAGGCACATTTTCTCAAAGTTGGAAGGGGATAAAAATCCAATTTTCAATTTCAAAAAAGTGAAAATTGCCTTTTTAGCTATTGAGTTGCCGAATCAATAAAAAATGTTTGGTTAGAAAATAATAATGTGTATAAGTCCTGAAAATAAAACCAAGTATCCAACGACCTAATTTGGACAAGCACCATAAAATGTTTTAATTAAAATTTGAACAACCAAAATAAAAAAAGAAGGCATATAACAAATAAATTATATTAAAAAATAATAATAATAGTCGAGCAGGCAGGAACAGCAACGAAATCACGTTGCGCTTCCTGCTACCCAAGAATACAAATCCATTTTTGATTCTCGGGTAGCAACATCAACGAAACCATGATGTCCTCTTCCTGGTACCCGCTAATCAAAAATGGATTTTGATCCTTGGTTGTCAGGAAGAGCAGCGTGGTTTCGTTGCTGTTCCTACCTGTTCGAATATTATTTTCTTTAATTTTTTTCTTTTGCCTTGATAAGAGTGCAATATGAGTGATGAAACGTTGGTGATTATTTTTCACGAATGTTTTTTCCTTGTTATTTTATAATAATAAAAATAAATACAAACGAATGAAATGAAAAGGAGAAGGATTTCTTGGTATTATTTGCCGGAATTCTGAAAATTATTTTGATTGTTCAACTATAAATAGGAATTTAAATATGATTTTAATCTCACTTAAATTTCTTTAATTTTGAAAAATATTATCAAGTTTTGAAAAAACGGAGGGGGGATTTTATTTTTCGCTCGAAGCGCACGTTTACGCGCAAATTTACTTTTCGTCCCAAAACTTGTCAACTGTCAACAGGGTTTTTCCAGCTAAATAAAAATTCTATGTTTTCTAGGTTTTTCAGGTTTTCCAGATCAGTAGACACCCTGAAAATGTACATTTGAGAGGAATGCTGTACGTTTGAAATAAAAAATTTAAATTTGTAGATATTTAATTGACTGTAAATAAAACTGGAGGGCGGTTTTGAATGCACTGGTAAAATCAAAAGAGCATTCAGTTCGAGCAGCAGTAGAGAAATCGCGAGGGTATAAAGGTTGGGATTGGGAAAGACGGGTCAAAAGATTCAAAAAGCTATACCACGAGTATAGGTTTTTCCAAGCCCTGTTGAACTAGTGCTCAACGAAGCATGGAAATTCATGCAAAAAGTAGGAGATTATCTCTGGCTCGATTTCCTATAATTACATCAAAGGAAATATTTTTAAATTACTTTTTAAGTAAAAAGAACTAAATGCATAAAATACATAAGCATGAGAGAATTTGTTAATCCTCAATATTCAAGTATTATTTTTAATTAGTAAATGTTATACTTTAAAAACCAAAATAAGGTACATAAACTCTTTACATTTTCAAGATTTACACTGAATTTTCAACAAAATGTATTAATTTAAAAAAAAATGTTGGATTTTCAAATAAGAAGATAATTTTCTACTAAAGATTTGAATTTTTAAATAAAATACACGAATTATAAACCAAATAGTTAAAATTTCCAGCAAAAAAGATCAATTTTAAACCAAAAATGAAGTTCTTAAATTTTCAGTTGAAAGCATTATTAAAAAAAAGACTTTTTATCAAAATAGTTATATTTTCAAATAATGAGATGCATTTTTAACTAAAATAATACACCTTAAACGCAAAAAATTGTTTTTAACAAAGTAGTTAAATTTTCAACCAAATAATTGAATTTTAAACAAAAATATGAATTCTCTATGACGAGTGTAATAGTTGAAATTTAGACAACAAAATACGAATATTCAATAAAATAGTTTTATTCTTGAAGAAAAATTATTAATAATTTTTAACCAAATAGTTGCACTTTTTACCAACAAAAATGGAAGATTTAAAAATTCAAAAAAATAAAGATCCCGACACTGTAAAATTTCCGAAAAAGAAAATATTCGATACAAAAAATTATCGGGATATAAAAATCCGAAGTTAAAAAATCCTCGAATAGTAAAATTGACGAACACTTTACAATATTAGCGAATTTTAAAATTTATGGCAGAAAATATCCAAATTATAGAATATTCGATACTGCTAAATTTTCGACATCAGAAAATTATCGATTTTAAGCAATTTTAAACAAAAGCAAAAACTTTGAAAAAATTCTTGTATTCAAAATTTGTAAAATTACATTTATTTTTATTTCAAATAATAATTTTAAAACACATTAAACGTAACAGAAAATGCCTTTGATTAAAATATTTTATTACTGTATTTTTCATAAATATATTTATATATATATATATCTATTAAAATCCAATTTTTTAAATTCGAGAATTTTTTGTCGCTATTTTTTTTCGGAAATTTTCAAATTCAGTAATATTATAAATAGTTCGAGAATTTTTTTCGGGAATATTCCAATTCAGAATTTTAATATTTCGGCAATTTTCTGTGTAAATTATTTTTTTTTCGGGCATTTTACATTTTTGGAAATTTTTTCTCGATATTTTTCAATCGACAAAAAAAAACACATTTCAACTGTTTGATACTACATTTTTTTCTGAAAAGTAATTTTTTAACTGAAAATTTAACAATTCCATTTTTTGTTGAAAATTAAACTATTTGGTTAAAAAACTGCATTATTTTATAAAAAATTCATTTATTTCGTTAAAAAATTTTATTTTTGGTAGATAATTTATCGTCTAGCTTAAAAATTCATCTTTTTATTTTAAATGTCAACTATTTTGGTAACACATTTAATTATTAAAATAAATGGTTTTTAATTAACCTATTTTTTCAAATAATATTATTGTAGGTATCACATGAAATTCAATTGGAAAAATATGATTTTGAAACCAAAAAGATAACTGCTTAACACATAAAGCAGTATAACCAATAAAATTTGTTAGGAAAAAAGTTAATTTTTAATCAAATAGTTTAATTTTCTAACAAAAAAGTTAATTTTCATTCACATTATTGTTTTTTCTAACAAAAAAGTGATAATTTTCAACCAAATAGTATAATTTTAAGCCAGAAATAACATATTTCAAGAAAAAAGTTAATTTTTTATCAAATAGTAGAAGTTTCAACCAAAATAGTAGAATTTATATCACGCAGAAAAAAGCTTTCACGCAAATATTTTAATTTTTAAGGCTAAAAATCACATTTTTTATTAAAAAAATTATTGTTTAAACAAGTATATCAAATTGCTACTAACATAGTTAAATTAAGGTAATTAAATTAAATTAATTAATTAAATTAATTTTAATAATTTAAATAATAAATAATAAAGAAAATATATAATACAATTTTTAAATTTTAATAATTAGTAATTAATTTTTTAATTAATTACAAAATATTTTAATTTTGTATAGTTAAATGTATTTAATTTAAATTTATAATTTACTTTATTTAAACCAAACGGTCGATTTTTCTAAAAAACAGTTCAATTTTCCACCAGAAAATATCAATGCAAAAAAAACGCAAAAAAGAGTTTTCACACAAATAGTTTAATTTTAACCGCTAAAAACCGCATTTTTTATTAAAAAAATTATTGTTTAAACAAGTAGATCAAGTTGCTACGAATATAGTTAAATTCAGTTAATTAAATTAATTTTAATAATTTAAATAATAAAGAAAATAAATCAAATTTTTTTAAAATTTTGATAATGAATAATTAATTTTTTAATTAATTCAAGAATAGTTAAATTTTGTATAGTTAAATTTATTTAATTTAAATTCTTAATTCATTTTATTTAAACCAAACGGACGATTTTTCTGAAAACAGTTCAATTTTCCACCAGAAAATAAAATTAAAAAAAAACGCAAAAAAGAGTTTTCACACAAATAGTTTTATTTTTAACGCTAAAAACCGCATTTTCTACAAAAAAATTATATTTAAAAAAACTCGATCGAGTTGCTACGAACATAGTGATAATTAGTTAAGTAAATTAAATTAATTAATTAATTAAATCTATTAACTTAAATAATTTAAATGATAAATAATAAAAAAATTTAATTTGAATAATTATTCAATAATTAAATA
>JAAAKG020081844.1:0-16764 GCA_010014905.2 Druon quercuslanigerum | reverse complement strand
TTGACGCGAAAAGTGCGATAGCTCTGGGTGTTTGTCGCACCACAGAGCATGCAGTCGTGCCATGTAATTCTCTCGTTCAGGGGTTACACTTGCTTCGTAGCATTCAAGCAAGTCATGATTTTGTCGCTCCGTCCACCTAAAAGCCCCAAGATTTCGCCGAGTTACCGTATTGACCATCTTCATTGGCTCCTCCAACTCTAGAGTGGTCGGCATTGTTGGCCGACCCATTGTCGGGAGCCCTGCGCGTTCTATTTTTTTAAACCGCATTTACTACAACAATGTTTGGTGTTATCATTGTTGTTCCCACGAGAAGCTAGGGGAAAGGGTTTGCTCATCCTTGTAGAGCCCCGCATACAAGGATAAGCCTTCGTACTCTGAGAGGTCGCCCGGTATGTCAGAGTCACCGTTCTAGACACCTCACCCAGGTGCTATTCAGCTTCCGGCACGGTTTTCACACCTCCGCTTGGGGGTTAATTCCTTCGGGACCACCCCAGAACAGTTGTCCGCGACTGCCTATTAATTTGTTGTAATCATATTCAGCAGAAAACCTTGGTACAGGGACCATCTATCCGCAACCCGAGGACGCGTTCCGTGGCTTTGTCTTAGACCTTTCGGTTTGATTCTAGAGGAATCAAAACCAAATATATATATATATGGGTCCTTAGTGGGACTAATAATTAGTACCTGAAGTATGCATAGGTGTTTATTGGTAATGTACCCTTCTACCAGGCATTTATATGGGCGTTTAGCGGGACTTATCTATTTTAGGCCTTATTTTATAGTTCTTTTTAAAATGATATTACGTATTTATTGTGCAAATTCTTCAGATTATGCCTTCATTTATCACTGATAGTACAAACTTTTGTGCCTATGCGATCAGGGTACCAAGTAAACCAGCTGAAAGGGATTAAAAATCAAAGATTAAAATTTGTAAAATTTTGAAATTAGAGAAGAACCAGGACGGCACGCATGTTAATCGCCATTACCGTGTTCAAGTGATGTTTCTCTGATGTTGCGTCCTGAATGCAGCGTTGAGGCACGCCCAGGTACGTACAGCTCTCTCCAGTGTCAAGATGTCTAATAACACTGAGATTCACAAGTTCAGAGTTCTCGGGAACGCCAAGAATCTTTCCATCCTTTAAATGAATTTTGGCATATTCTTCCAATCCAATGTCCATACCCATCTCGCCTGTCTACTGATTCATAGAAGAGCTATAAGATACCTTTGAGCTGGATAGACCTATACATATCTGGGCGTGCAAAAGAGCAGAATTCAGGATGTGACATCCATAATGGATACTCTTCGAAGTATATTAAACGGTCTAGGCAAGGCACAGTACTTCTCTGTCTTATTTTGTGAGTGGATATCACCAAGTTTGTAACCCATCCCGACGATCAAGCAAAGACGGCCTTCTCTACGCTTTAATGTCATTTTAAATGCCTCCGAATGCCAATGGGCATTAAAAATGCCCCGGCACCCTTTCAATGTATAATGGACGAGGCATTAAAAGGAATGCATGGTAAGGGAGGCCTTTATATATCTTGACGACATAGCGCTATATTCAGAGACGCTTGAGGAACACCACACGAAAGTCAAACGCCTTTTCACACGTTTACGGCAAGCTAACCTGAAGTTGCAACAAGATAAATGGGACATCTTGCGAAAAAAGTGGCATATCTGGGTCAATTCTTTGGACTATTTGGTTATTATAGGCAATTCATTCAAGACTACCAAAAATTAGCCAATCCCTTGAATGATCTCCTCGAGAAAAATATTGAATAGAGATGGAAAAAGAACATCAGCAAAGTTTCGATAAAATTTGATATGACCTTTGCCGAGAGCCTATCTCTCAATATCCGTATTTTAAAAAAGAACTTAAAATCACAACAGATGCCTCAGAGTATGCTGTGGGAGCCATTTTATCACAAGAAAAGGACGGCATGGATATGCCTATTGCCTATTACTCAAAGGCAATGAGCGCTTGTGAAATAAGCTACGATAAGGAGGAAAAGTATCTTTCGGTACTGTATGGAGTCCAAAAGTTCCAGCCCTACCTTTACGGAAGGAAATTCGTATTAGCATGTGATCATGAGCCGGTTCAATGGATGCTCTATATTAAGGACCCGGGCGCCAGACCTCTTAAATGGTGAGTGAAATTAAGAAATTACGATTTCTCCTTTGAATACAAAAAAGGAAAATTTAATCGCTGGGACGAGGTTCTATCTCAAAACCGAGTGCTTGATGAGCAATCCACTTCCATGCCAGGCGTATCGACATCAGACGTAGATCTCGAAAATTAAATGCTGCGTGCTCGCCAGAAAAAAATAAGCTTTGTGATAGTTAAAACCTAGTAAAACGAAACCGCCTACTCTGCCCAAGCTACCTGTATCACAACTACAAAGAAGACAAGGCCAGTTCAACAACAACCTAGGAATGTGAAGGAGGCTAGTTCCTTCTTAGGTCTTTCGGGATATTATCGAAAATTCATAAAAAGAACTATTCGACCATCACGAAACCTTTAAGATAACTTACAAAAATATCTAAAGAATTTATTTGGACAGAAAAAAGTCAGGAGGCATTCGAAAAGTTGAAAGTGTCCCTTTGCCAATCACCTGCCTTAAGCTATCCCGATTACAGTAAACAATTTTCGTTAACAACCAAAGACTCAAATGTTGGCCTGGGCGCAATCCTATCACAAGAAGGGCAAACTTGTTGCTACATTTCAAGAGTTTTGAATGATCATGAACAGAATTATATAATCGATCATCAAGCACTCACATGGTTATTTAACGTTAAAGATCCGTCCTCCCGATTAATGCAATAGCGATTTCTTCTAGAAGAACACGAGTATAAGATATAAATAAAAAGGGTTATGAAAATACAGCGGCTGACGCTCTCTTATGCGTCTTTCCAATCAGTCATGATACTACTCAGCAAGCACTCGCTTGTTCGGACATCGTCTTAGAAGCCGAACTGCCCGAAATCGAAATCACCGAAGCAACTGGTGGGCGCGATCTTCAAACTCCAAACCCGCAAGGAGTTTTGCAGTCTGAGCCCGGAACCTCGGGGCTATACTAAAGCCGCTGATTGACGAGACCGCGTCTGACGGAATATCTACCTACGAACAAGAACGTCCTAGTCCAGAAACCGAACAATTATTTAGGGACTATTATAAGTGGTTCTTGAATCGAACCGAAACACGTGAGACGGAAATACCTAACGCCCAAGGAAAACTTTGGAGACGAATATCAAAAGAACGCGCAAATCTGGACCAAAATACATCCAAACTACCCGAATATAACAAGAAACAGTAACTGCAAATCTTGGTCCAGCTCGCACAAGAGACTATCGATAGGAAAATGATGATGTTACGCCTACATTTCGACGATCCAACAATAACAACTACTGAGTGAATCAAGCTCAAAATCCTTATTTCTTTCTTGAGTTATAGATGTCCGAATCTTAAAATCCAAACATGTTTCAATGCAACAACAGAACTAAGTCGCGAAGAACGCGGCCAGATGATTAGAGAATTTCATGGATCAATGATGTCTGAACACTTCGGCGAGAACAAATCGATAGTCCGGGCACAAGAACTAAGGACATGGGTCAACATGGAATTAGAAATGATCGATTATATCAAAAGGTGTCACACATGCCAAGTACCAAAATTACAACGAGTTAGACAATGGGCTGAAGCAATCGTCCTCGATACGCCAACAAATCCAAACGATGAAATCACAATGGATATTTTTGGACACCTGCCCGTCACAGCTCGAAAAAACGAGTACATTCTGTCGATTCAAGATTTTTTTCTCAGAAGTAATACAAAATTTTGCGAGTCTTTTTAGAATTAAACACGTCAAAACAAAAACATATCCACCTTCAAAGCAATGGAGCGTTGGGAAAAGCACGCGCAACAGTTAAAGACTTGATACGCACCGCAATGGCTGACAATCACATCGAATGGGAGGATACTCTAAAGTTCATTTCCATGGCCTATAACACGATGACTCATAAAGGGACTGGATTTTCACCCTTTCACTTAACATTTGGAAGAGATACGAACTTACTCTCACTACTTGCTACCACTCCAAGCCTTAAATACCCCGAATTAGTAAAACTTTGGAAAGAAAGGCACGAGAAATAAATACGGCCGGCTCGCGAAAGAATTGAAAAATCGAAAGAAAAATACAAATGGGTCCCAGATAATCCCACTATAATCGGCATCGTAATCAATAATAATTACGTGGTCCTCATTAACAACGAACGACAACGAATTCATGCAAACAAATTAAAACCATACTACTATTATTTTCAGGTATCATGAGGATCTTATTTCTGGTCATATTAATCTTCGGAATCTGGGCTGATGTCAAAATTAAGGATCTTGGAGAAACCACGATTTTCGCTGAAAACCTTGGTACAACCAAGCTCTACCATGAGACTTGGAAACTAATCCTGGAATCGACACGCAGAACTTCGAAATTCAATTTTCACAAATTTTCGAAACCTTCTCTCAGGCTCTGAAAATGTGTGAGCAACGCCCTGCACAATTCAAATTAAAACTTTTAAATCATCGTTTAATCCGTTTAGAAAACTCGATATTTCTATTATCTCAAATACTAGGAGAATCTTGTGCACGCAGAGGATTATTGAACGCAATCGGGTCAATTACTAAAGCTCTTTCAGTATTCTCGATAACCACGATTAAGAACTCATTAATCAAGAATTTGACAAGGTATTTCAGAATAATAAAGTAATGGCCGAAACAATCGGAAATCAAACTCGAATAATGAAAAATGTATTGAACAGTGCCTCGCATGACTAACAAACTCTAAATGAACAATCATGAGACCACACACAAGAATTAAACCGAATAATTAATGTATCTTATAAACTTGCCGAAGATATTAGTTTACGAAGCCCGCGATTACCTCTAATTCAAGAATCACTACACCATGAGAATTTTAAAGAATTGCTACAAAATTTAAATGACATGGAATTCTCATTACAGGCTATAAAATTACGCCGTCGAACACGGACTTAGATTTAAACTAGTATGGACGTTCTTACTTATCTAGGCTACGTAGCCCTAAGATTGTTAACATTATACGTATTGTATAAAACAGGCTTCTTCAATCTTTTAAGGCGAATCATACCCAAAAACCTATATATTCGATTATTTTGCGTTGATACGAACGTAAATACGACGCCTACTGTTAATTATACAGCTGTTGCAACGGCACCGCCAGACTTAAATCCTGTAAAACCAATAGACTCGAACTCTAGATAAATTGAGGATGACAATGTGAAAATTGTTCCCAAAAGGGGTTAATCTGCGAACTTAGAGACTAAGTTTGGTCTAAGCAGAGGGGTGTGACGAGCTTGTAGTCACCCCTACTTCAGGGTGCAAATAGTTGGGACCCTAAACTGACATGACCCTAGCTCTACGCTTGACGTGTATTGGTTTACGGACTTGTACCATTGTGGAACTCGACTAATAAAGTTGCGATATCTACGGATATCGCCATTAAGTAATAAAAAAGGGTTTTTTTTATTAATCAGAACCGTCACATCTTGGCGATCCTGCCAGGATAGCCCGAGACGATTACGATCAAAGTCGGCTATCTTTGAAAAGAATAGTGGAATCTTCGATTCAATGAAATAATAGGTGATCATCATTGATGATATTTTTGCTGGGAATCACCGAAATACACGTACTCGGTCCGAATAAAGTACGTGCGACAGTGATTCCGTGGGTGAAAGTCCTAGAAAAGGTGAGACGTCACCCAACCAAGTTGTCAACGAGAGATATCGCAACGTCTATCTACGAGTCAGCGCTTTGCACCCTCAACGCCTCTACTTCTACCACAAGGAGCAACAACGAAACAGCTTTATATGATGATCCTGCAGCTAAGTTCGTCGAAAGAGAAACGACAAGTAAGTTTTGTTCATATTTTGTGATTCCGTGAAGATTCTTTGTTAGGCAGTATAACTTTGCCACATTTGCGTTGAAACATTACCGCGAGAATAGTTTTTAGTAAATAAGAGCGCTTTTTCCGACATATCAATTGGCGAGTTTATCCATTAGAAATCTTAATAAAAACAGCATCAAAATGTCAACGACAGAAAATTCTCAGACAAGTCCCAATTATCCTCAGCCTTATGTTATCTACTTCTCTTCATCTTTTTGAAATAAATAAGATTGATCTTTAACATTTTTTTCTTAACTCGTGTATGCGGGAAAATGAAATAATTTATGTTTTAAAAAGTATTATCGTTAAATAAAATCGGAACCGTTACTCCAAAATTTCTAGTGAACGAACTGGTACTTTTTCAGGTCTTAAAATAATATGCCAAACGGCAGTCCATACGGATAATTCCATTGAAATATCGTTTTCACAGACTATGACAAGGAAAACAACGACGGTCGACGTTTTTTCTCGGTCACTGAGTCTGAAAACGTCGATGAGAACGTAAAAATAAATTATATCGCTTTCAAACAATATCAAGCAAAATATGAAAAAATATTAATAAGAACAATGGTTTACCTATGGAAGAGCTACTTATTCACTTGAAACCATTTTTTTCACAAAAGGCATAGTTTTTATACAATCTTTTCTTGTTGACCATAGTTAATAATATTATAGTTCAATATAGTTTTAACGTATAAAAACTTTCTTTAATAGTGATAACCTCTATTAGAAAAAGTCCATTTTCTAGTTAAGCTATGAATCATAAAAAAGTTAAAATAGAAAATTTTTTCTTTAGAAAAAACCTACGAACGCGTTCATAAATACTTTTTCATAGGACTCACTATTAGTTCAGGTGGAGACCTTTGCGTGGTGACTTCTCGAAGCTTTTCACTTGGGATGATCACTTGAGAGATTGATCAGTGACTTGGGTCAGAGCAGTGTGGCGGAAAGAAGGTGTTATTTGAATAAACAACAGGTGAATTCTAAATCAATCTAAAAATCTATAGCTCTCGCCCCATATTACTCCCTCATCGAGTGAGTCACGCCTACTCTGAAGAAGATATGGCTTAATATGCCTCAATCAAAACAAATACGAAAATTTCTTTGAAAATAAAGGACTGGAAGGGTTTGTAATGTTTCAAAGAAAAACTTTGCGCATGCACTGTACTGTGAACTATACTACGAAGTCGTATATAACTATTAATTCAATGTGGATTTCGAATCTCTATTTTTAAGATTTTGCTTGTGACAGGACATGTAACGATAGCAGGGTCTCTGAAAAGTTGAATTTTGGGTGGGGCATGAATTTGATTACATCCCCCCCCCCTAAAATTTCCTTTAACAATTTTGTCAGCGTAATATTTTGAAAAATCATTTTGCCTCTGTATTTTTCTATCTGCGCGTTTCGCTGCAGTTAGCAAGATTGGTTTAAAATTTACATTTCTTACTAAAAATTATAACGCTTATTTCTGGACAGAGAAATAATTTTTTTGAATTTAAAACTGATGCACTCTGTTGAAAATTGGTCTTTTTGGTTAAAAGTTTGATTTTTTTGTTCAAAATATAGTTTTCTATTTTAAAAGTTAAAATAATCTATTTTTGGTCAAATACTCATCTTTTTTATTTATAAATGCATGTATTTTGTTCTAAAAATCGGATTTATTAGTGAAAATTTATTTTCACATTAAAAAATAGTAATTTTCAACCAAAAAAGTTCACGTTTTACCAAAAAAGGAAAATTTTGAACTTAATAGATGCATTTTAAATTAAAACAGGTAATTATACAGCAATAAATAAAATACTTTCAAATTTAGGTAAAGAAATCAGTTTATGAGGAATTAAAATAAGTTTTTAACGAAATATTTAAATTTTCTGGAAAACAAATGAATTTTCTACCAAAAAGATTAAGGCCTATAAAAAAACCATGCAAATTGTTATAAATTCTGTAAATGATAAAAAAAGAAACCCGCATGTTTCGTAGGTTACTGTTTTCTTTAAGTAACGTGCATTACAGTGCATTGCAGTTGCCCAGATGTTTTAAAAAGGCAACGCGCCTTCGACACGACCTTCATGGTAGTATATGAATATGATGAGTTTTTGTGTGTACTTCATATTCACAAATCATAAATAATTTTGTGTTGCATGCCTTGCTCAATTGAAATGTTATAATCGTTTGTTGCTTCCATGGTCATAATAAAATTAAATTTTTCGTCTACTTTATTGGTCATAATGTACTAATGGAAATTAAACCTTCTTGTATTTTTGATTCAAGATCGAAATGTATTTGCGTACATGGAGTAATTTTATTCGCAATTTTATCGTAGTTTTTTGTATGATGATATTCATCACCGCACCAGTTTCGAGGAAGGGTATTAGGTTCTTCTTTTCAGTGGTGACCCCATGAGGCCTAAGAAAATTAAAGAATTTCGTAGGAACTTTAAGTAGTTTGTTTTAAACTAATTTATTTTCTTTTAAATAGAAATATTTGATTTAAAAATGATTTTCATACAAATTTGATTCTTGTATTTTCCAAAGCCAGGTAAAATTAGGTGATGATAATTTTTCACCGATTTAAAAAATATATTTTCAATTATTTAGTAACTAACAATGTACAGTCATTCGAATGTGTACAGAAATTCGGAATCACTATTACACATTTAATTTATTTAATTTATTCAAATAAATTATCTTAAGATGCAGGCTAAATTTCAATTTTAAAAAGTTTAATTTTTCTTTCATGTGAAAATTTTAGGGGAGATCTTTAAAGGAAAAATATAAAACGAATAATCGCAATATTTAAAAATATAAACGTATTAAAAAAATTACACCTAATTACTTAATGTTAAACAATTCATCTATTCATCCTACTGAATGAAACCTTAAGTTACTATTATTTTGACTGTATTATTCATACAAATAATTATTATCATATTATTTCATGCATTTGAACTATTATAAAAATGTAAAAAAGATTAAAGTCAGTATCAGTCAACTTATAGACCACATTGAAATTAAATGTAAAATAATATACATTGCATTTTAATTAATAATTAAAAAATAATTCACAAACACAATCATTATATGAATGCGGTGAACGAATCTTGAAGCAAACGACTAGAAGAGAGAGAGAGAGAGAGAGAGAGAGAGACAGAGAGAGAGAGAGAGAGAGAAATACATTTAATGTATTGGAGGCTTCACGTGAAATGTAACCAATAAAGCAAGGTAGAAGCATTCATATAGGAATATAATAGAACATATTTGACACACCAATACAATAAACGGGATCAAAATTATGAAGAACCTTGGTTGACCGTATCATACCGTATCCCCGCCAGACTGTCGAGAATGGCCGAGAAGGAAGGTAAAGAAGTCACCACAGCTCTTCACAAACCTTGGGAGAAAGAAAAATCGTGAATTGGTTAAGTTTTTTCGGCAAACCGCAAGTCGCACGAACTTTTCACAGCAAAATTATAACCACATAAGTTACATAAGTTTTTATCGCATTCATATCAACGGAAACCTTAATTATTTATCTTTCATCATCCGTTTTCAAAAAATTATTATGTTTGGCACACTATTAGAATTCATAGAGTAAAGATGAAGAGTCATAATTCGTAAAAGTTTTCACTGTCTATAAGCTGTAGCGAACGCGATATTTTCATAATAACACTCCGGCCGTTTCGCCTCCTTAATTGGCGGCGCGACCGGACCGGGTCTACTGATTTTATCAAGTGTCATTATTCATGCAGATGGAATTCCAGTGTTACGTACCAGACATTGAGATTTGTAGGCTCCCTGCGATAACCCATTTCCATCATCAGTTCATATATCACATAGTTCTGATTTATTCCTTCAGGAGTTAATCCAGTTCCTATCATAGTGCTCCCGTTAAAATTCCTTGCATCCAAAACGCGCTGTAAAAATAAGAAAATTGTACAATAAACTTGTTTAATTAATGCATAGGTTCATCTTCAAAGAATAGTTAATTCGCACTCATTAGACTAGAGTTCGAATTTTGAGTTTAAGTACAATATTTAAAAACATGATTTTTGATAAGAGTTACGCCTGATCAACACCGGGGTATGTGGTCAAAAATGGGGATATGAATCATACATAAATTTTTGATAAATAGGTATTGCATTTAAAAAATATATGTGTTATTAAATAAATATATATTAGGCAAATTTTATCTTACAGATAACTGCAGGATTTCACGAGGAGAGAGTATAATTTAAAAATATTGCACATGATCCTAACGAAATCTCAGTGCAGTGTCAGCTGTAACACCTCATGGGCAAGAGACAGGCGATTGCAACGTCTAATAGGCTTAGCACGATGGTCTCAAAGATATCTTTAAGAAATGTCGAAAAAATGCCTTTATGTTCGTCAACTTTACGACACGGATACACGACATCTTTCCGAATTTAAAAATATGTGTTATAAATGTCGTGAGGACGGTGCTTCAATATTTTGCCGAACTGGAAGCCTTAGGCATCTTGAGGAAACACATATATCAAAATATAACCGCCTACTGCATTCTTTCTGAAGGTGCTTTAACATTCTTCTAAGTTGCTAAGATGCTCAACGCTATTAACGAATTGAGGCTTGGTAAACCCGAGAACAGCGATGATCAGAAAGAAATAATTTATTGCATACTGTGCATGCAACTATCGTCACTCCCTTTATTTATGATTTAAAAATAATGTTTTTGATGCCTCGTGCTATACATCTTATAACGAATATAGTTAATTTTTCGAAGTCCAACAGAACAAATCCAGTATGTTCGGAAGTTTTCATTCTCTGCATTCTATGAATGCCAAATTGTGCCTTTGGACGTAAATCATTCTCCTTGCATATCGAGAACGATTTGGACTACAATTAGAGAACGGTATGCTAAGCTGGAAATCAAAATATCATGGCACACAAAAATAAAACCCTTCGCGCCTGATTTCAGTTGGAGTGACAACAGGAAAGTAAATGTAAGCTCTATCGACAGAAATTGATATTTCACATTTTTTTATATTGCACGTTCTATAATATTTGTTCCTTAATTCGCCAGCAAATCTAGTGGTGTCATTATGTAAATTGTTCCATATTTCAAATTTTTAATTAGTTTTTATAACATTATTTATCAGGTAGATGCTGAGTTTGTGATCATGTACCTAATATGAGATTCTAAAAAAGGAAGGATTTTCAGGTACATTTAGGAACAGTTAAGTTTAGAACACAATGCAGTTGAGAAATTTGAGAAATAATAAAAATTGTTGCTTAGAAATACAAAAATATGCAACTATATTATTTTCAGTTTTAATGAAGATATTAAAGCAATTCAAACTGCAAACTGTAACGGATAGTCTTATTTTTTGCAAACATCGCGATATTTTTAGATATTTTTTTGTTTTGTTTGAAAACAAGTGCCACAAAACAGCCCGAACTTTTTTTTGCTGCCAAGGACGTGCTAGGTGCCACCAAGGATTCATAACCACGGATTGAAAAAAGGCACGAGCGGTCGGCAGTAAAAAAAGGTTCGGTCTCGTGTAGCGGATAAAGGGTCCCTGTACTAAGGGTTTCTGCTGAATATGGTTATAAAAAATTAAAAGGTAGTTGCGGGCAAGAGTTCAGGGTTGGTCCAGAAGGAATTACCCTCAAGCTGAGGTGTAAAAACCGTGCCGAAAGCTGAATGGCAGCTGAGTAGTTGTAGTATGTGCGGTTTAAAACAATAGATCGCGCAGGGCTACCGATAATTGATCGGCCAACAATGCCGACCACTCTAGAGCTGGGTTAGTCAATGAAGATGTCGTCAATGCGATGGATTGGCGGAATCTTGGGGCCTTTACGTAAAAGGACCAACAAAATAAAGACTTGCTAGAATGCTACGATATGAGTGTAACCCCTGAACAAGAGAGCTATCGCACTTTTCGCATCAACGTCTGCAACACCGTGCCCAAGCACTCCAAAAAAGGGGCTATGTAAGGGGAGAGACTACTCTACTTGAGCCAGAACAAGCCTGCAGCAAAGATAGAGAGGTAGCAACACCAACCGCGGACAGGCATCCGATAGAGAAATGGATAAAGACCTTCGTGGACATTTTTCCGTAGAAACCGATCTTTGGACTAACAATTGTTGTGTGTATAACGCAGCGAAAGCTTTTGCCGATGCGAACCGTAAAACAAAATGTACGGTTGATCATAGGGCTAAAAGGTGAATACAGTACGCGGCAGGAATTTTACCGCCAAGGTTCGAAAGTTCGCGCAGGAACTCCGGATCCGTTATGACACACTTAGCAAGTCAAAGCTACTGACCATCAGGCAGCAGATTGTTGAGAGAATGCGGATACTATCTGATGCTAAAAAAAGTCTAGAGTGGAGAGAGAGGTGGGTCAGAGAAAATCATCAGTTTCTCTCTGACCCATCTCGACTCTTCCAAGACGCTCCAGTTGCTGTCGACCACCCGTCCAAACCAGAGGAGGTCGAAGTATTTTGGAGAGAAGTCTACGAAGTGCAACATAGACTTGACAAAGACTCAGAAAACATCAATAGCTTCAAGGAGCTGTGTGATACTCTCATAACAACACTTGAAGAAGAATGCCCAACCATCACTACCGCGGAGGTAAAAGTATTGAGAGGTATGAAAAACTATTCCGTTCCAGGACCAGATGGTGTTAAGACCATCTGGTGGAAGAAGTTTCCTTCAACCCACCACTATCTGGCCCGTATTTTACCTCATATTGGAGGTCGGAAGAGCCAATTCCGTAGTGCTTGGTGGAAGGGCGCACATTACTCCTGCCAAAAAGGGGCAATTTAGTTGACCCAAAGAATTACAGGCCAATCACTTGTCTGAAAACACTGTAAAAGATATATACAGCTATACTAAATGACAGGATTGTTCGGACAATCGGACCTGTGTGGCAAGAAATGTCTGAACAACGCGGGTCAAAGAAAGGCGTAGCAGGATGTCAGGAGAACCTGCTTATCGATAGAAGTCTGCAAAGATGTCTAGATTGATCACCGGAAAGCTTTCGACTCCACCTCCAATAAACTTATCATCTCTCATTTTGAAAGCTTAAGGGTCCATCCGCAAATCATGAGGTGCACAGAGAGATTGATACCACTTTGAAAAACCAGGTTTACTATCTTATCTGAAAAAAATCTTGTGACAACTAACAAGGTCACTTTCCAAAGAGGTGTCTTCCAGGGCGACTTTATGAGCCCACTTCTCGTTTGCCTCAAATTATTGCCACTATCTCTAGCATTTTGCTATTCCCGGGGGTTCCATTGCGGCAAACCTGCAAATCGAAGGCATAAGGTCATCTATGTATTTTATGTGGATGATCTTAAGATCTATACTAAAAATAAAAAGCAACCGCATGTAGCTCTAGGGATTGTCGAACGATACACTGACGAAATAGGAACCTGAGCGTGCCACAGAGCCGCATTCAGAATGTGACATCTCTAAGGGATACTCTCCGAAGTAGACATAAACGGCTCATCCAGCAAATTTGGTCTTTAAACTGTCCTCGAGGAACAAAGTATCTGCAACGAATATGCTTGCCGCCCCGGTAGTACTCTATTCATTTGGGGTGCTTCCATGGACGGAAAACGAGTTCAGATTCCTCGATATCGGGACACGAAAGCATATGCACATAAACAAAAGCATGCATCTTAAATCTTCTGTTCCGCGACTCTACATCGAACGTCGTCAAGGTGGTCGCGGAATATTGAATCTTGAATTTCTTCACAACAGGATTATTTTGGATCCAGCACATAAAGTCGCAAATGAAACAGACCTTTTTCTTAAAATGGTCAGGAAGCATTCAGAAGTGGGCAAAGGAGCGTTTCTGTACGAAGCAGCGAAGGAGGCTGCTGCACCCGATGTAAACTATTGCTAGATAGTAATTAAATTGACTGGGTTTTTCTTTATTCAATTCGTAGATCTTACAAAAAAGGTACATTTGAAAATTTAGGAGAAAAATATTTTTTGCCTTATGGCAATTTAAAAAAAACGTCAAGAACCTTGGAAAATTGGGTTGTAGACAGAATTTGTTCAAAATAGTGCTTTTGGCTACACTGTGCATCGCGGGGACTGGTCGACCCTGATTCTTAAATTTGAAAAATAATTTGGGAACATCTAAATCCAAATCAATTCTGCATAATACAAATTTTCTTCTCGTGAAAGAAAGAATACAACATACTTAATTTGTCTTATACACTACCTCAAAAAACATAATTAAACTCTATTTTTTTTAACGAATACCCTATGATTTAATATTTGGTCTACATTGGGCCGCATATTTTTTGACCGATTCTAACGGATTAAGGATCTTTCCACTAAAAAGCAGAAACTAAAATTTGACAAATTACTTCCATTAAGGTAAACACCACTAACTGATAGAGAAAAAGCATCTCTAACCATACTCTCATCAATGAAATGATTTCAGCCTTATCTAAAGGACATAGGTCTAAATCGTGAAAGCGCTCAGTTACGGAATTTTTCGTAACGTTTGCCCTGAACTGGCTACATTAAGTGGACGAATAAGCTTAAAATGACTTACTAGCCTGCTACGAGTTCAGTATTATCAGTGTTCACTAAGTCTCAATGGCGCGTAGGCACACTCTGTAGTGCTAGAAGCACCCAGAACTTCAGCATGTTACGCATTATTAATTGCGAAATAAGCTCACATACCTTTGGAAACTGGACCGTCCGAGAGATGATAGTGATTTCAGGACAAGAAGGAACATTAACATGCAGGTTCTTATTAAGCCAACAGATCTTGCTAAAATAGATGCCTCGCTTGGTGAGCAAATCTCGGAGGAAACCGACATCTGAACCATCAATCACTCAGTTGATGGTGCTGAGAGAGTGTTGGCTAACTTTAATCGAAGACTAACACCAACGATAGATCAAAATACCAAAAGACGCTTGCTTTAACTGAACAAGAAGATTTAATGGGCAGCACAGAAGGCGTCCGGTGTTTAGTGTGTGATTGGCTACACCACATCTGGTACTATTGATAAAATACGGGTGCTATGTGGCGCAAGGAATAGGAGACAAAACCAGGCGAAATAAATCAGAGAGAATGAACCCAAGCGCAAGGAAGTAGAGACATTCTGGACCAGAATATACCAGAGTATACCAGATGCCAAAAACACTGGAATTGAAAGAAGATACTGATAATATCATCCGCTTCAAGAAGTTTTGGGACAACCTCATGACATCATATGAGTAATGTCCATCAATCACTGCCGAAGACGTGAAAAAGCACTTGGGGTACGAAGAACTTTTCCGCTGCAGGACCAGAGTGTATTAAGAACTATTGGTGGAAGAAGCTTACTTCAATACAGCAATATGCGGCACGCCTATTTAACTCATATTTAAAGTCAGAAATTGTATAAGATTTTTACAGCTGTCATGAACAATAGACTTGTTCTAAGAATTAGCCGAGAGAATCTGCTAATTAAAAGGGGCGTCTGACAATCAGCGTCTTATCCGTGGCCTGGGTTGAGTAACAGAAAGCTTTCGATTAAATCTCTCATAGACTTATCATCTGTCTGCTTAAAACCTTGAAAGTTTATCCGCACATAGTCCGATGTATAGAGAGACTAATGCCCTTTGGAAAACTAGATTTACTATCTCATCTGGAAAATAACGTGTGACAACGAACAACGTATCCTTCTAGAGGGGCGTCTTTTAGGGCGACACCATTCGCTCTCCGCTATTCTTATCACACTTATGTTTCTATCCCTCACACTACGAAAGTTTCATGGATACCTCTGTGGTAGCACTATTCATCGCGAGCATAAGGTCACTCATTTATTTTATATGGATGAACTAAAGATCTATGCTACCAATAAAGGCAAACTTTAGAGTGCTTTAAATATTGTCAAAAAGCATACAGGAGAGATTGGTATGAACACTGAATTGGGCAAGAGTTCTGAAATTCATCTAAAAAAAGCAAAGAATTTGGCATTCTCAAGGACCCTGAGCTTTTCGATATAAGGATTGTTAGACATCTTGAGACTGGAGAGACCTATAAATATCTGGGTTTGCCTAAAAACCGCATTCAGGAATTAATATCAGTACAGAAGTCTCTCCGAAGTAGATACAAGCACCTTCTTCGACAGATTTGGTTTTCAAATTTAACGGCATTAAACAAGGTATCTACGACTAAGATTCTTGTCGTGCTGGTTCTACTTTAATCGTCTGGAGTTGTTTAATGAACGAAGAACGAGCTTACGACCCTTGATATGCATATATGCATAAGAGCTCCAGTATACTTATAAACGAATTGTTTTTAGCACAGCGACTCTACCCAAAATATATGGTTAACATAATTGTCTTTGTGATCGGTGCTCTCAGAGTTGCAAAGCTTTTACGTGTTCGAAACCTCAAAGCCATACCCGCCTGCCAAAAATATTCTAATTCACGATCGAGATGGGTGCAAAAAGCAGCCTTCCTTGGGTCGCTTTGTGTACTCGAGTCACAAAAGGGTTTTGCCGACCTCTCGTTCTTCTTTCGTTTTGCCCTGTGACAGCCTATCTCACAGACGTGTGGCGTGACGATAGGTGTGATTTACCGCGGTGTTACTTCCAGCCGGTGCCTTTTTAAGATGACGATAGCTCCCAGTGGTATTCTGCTGTCGTTTTTTAATCCTTTTTTTTGTAAATTATATATGTATATATATTTAAACTATTTGCCATAAGGACAACCACAGGATTTCGCCGGGATCGGGTGCTAATCTGAAAATTTGCACCCGATCCCAGCGAAATCGCGGTAAAATTTCAGCCA
>JAAAKG020081833.1:0-16765 GCA_010014905.2 Druon quercuslanigerum | reverse complement strand
AGGAATAGGAAGAGGGTGAATGAAAAAATGTAAACCCTTAGGGGACACATTAGAAGCTTCCACTAACTAACTAACTAGTATAATTACTAACAAGTTTAGTTTGAATAAAAACCAGTAAAATGAAGTTCTACGAAATTTTCAAGAAAAAAAATAAGTTTTCGGTAGATAATTAAACTTTTTTGTTGAAAATTCATAATTTTGGTTAAAAACTCATATCTTTTAGTAGAAAATTGATTGATCATCCTATAAATACGTATAATTAATGTAAGATATAAATATTTCATGATTCTGCCCTAACAAAAAAATTATTGCATGTGGTTTGATGTCCAAATTTTAACTTGATAGTGCAAACGACTAAATAGACTAAAATAATTCCATTCCGGAGGTGAAGGCTGTGGAATCCGAAATTGTCACCTATCACGCACTCTATCAATGCTATTAAAATACCCCTGTTTTGTCGACGAATAATTCAATCAGGCTAAAACTTTTTAGAAAACTTAATTATATCCTACATTCTCATTGCTGAAAGCTTGGGCTTACTCAAAATTCCCTCGATAAACGAAGCGTTTGAAAATTGTCTCACGTTATTTTAAAACTGATTACTAAAAAATGTATAACTTTTTTATTTAACAAAATAAATTAATTTTGAATTATACATTATCTTAAGAATACTTTGAAGAATATTATGTTTAATTTTTATCTTTAAATATAAAGAACTTTGTCTTTCGGAGCGAGTTGAAGTGAAAATATTTAGTAAATTTGCTGCACCATGAAATTTTCTACAAAGCGATGTTTTAAAAAGTTATATTTTCTAAAACTAATTTTCAAGTCTCCAGGGGCCAACTCGAGCGGCCTGAAGCGGCTAAGCAAATTTTATGAGTTGTTATAGAATCCGGAGTCTCAATTAAACGAGAAACATCTTCTTTAGAATACCTTTTTTTAAAGTGTCCAGTTAATATTTTAAAAGAATTATTGATAAAATTCAAAAGTAAATATTCCGTTCTATCAACATTCTTTTTCACCAGGATCATATTAAAAAAAATAACCTTTTGACGAACTTATGTGAGATAAGTATTAGGTTATGACAATGAAAGAATAATAAAAAGGTGATAAAACTAAAAAAATTATAAGCCATATTTTACAATGCTTTTTTTTATATGTAACGAGGCTGAAATTTTTAACCCAGTCTACGTACAATCTTCTAAAAAACTTAATTTTGATAAGTATCCGTTTGACATCTTAATTGAATTATTTATAAATTTGAAAAATATGTAAATCCTTCTGACAACCCTATTCTGCAATAAGTTCCAGGATCGCATTTTCAATATATTATTTTTTACGTCATACGATTATTTGGAAAATTTTAAATGATTTTTTATTTTACAATATTTATTTGAATAGTATAATCATGAATGCTTCAAAACATTTCAAAAGATTTTCAAAATTATCAAAAAAGAATCTGGAGGAAAAGATTTAAATCTTTTAAAAATATATTCAGACGCTTACAAAAAATCAAAATACTTTAAACAAAATTTAGGTTTTAAAGAGTTCAAAATAAAATTATAAAAGTTTAAAAAGATTTTGGAGGGTTTGTAGAGACTCAAAATATTTTAAAACATTGAAATATTTCCGAACATTTATACATATATATATATTTATTCATTTATATAAATCTAATTTTTTCAAATGTCAAAAATTCTTATATATTTTTTAAACTACTACAATTTTTCCTAAAATTTCTTTAAATCCTTGAAAATTATATTTATATAACCTCATAGCAAAGAAAAAAGAACATAAAATAGTACCAAGTTTTTTTTTATTCTGAACTGAAAAATGTTTGTTGTTTGCGAAAGAAATAATTTTGTTGAAAATTCGTCTTTTTGGTTTAAAAATGATCTCTTCTAGTAGAATTTTCTTTCCTTGTTCCCAAAATTGCAAATTTTCGGTTAAAAAATAAAATCTTTTTTGGCTAAGTATTCAAGTATTTATTGAAAATTCGTCTTTTTAGATGAAATTTAAAAATATAAAATTTTGATTCATTATAATTAACTATAACATTTTTGTTGAGAATTTATCCTTTTTTTATTTAAAGAGCAACAATTTGGTTAAGAGTTAAACTACTTTTTTAAACAACCATTTTTTATTTTTAAATTCACCAATTTAGTTTAAAAATTGTGTTCTTTGATAGACAATTTTCTTGACAGAAAATTCATATTTTCAGGTTGAAAAATGAAATTGTTATAATAAAACTGTTTGACAATTACCCTTTGTTCAGGATTCAACTTTTTTGTTGTAATTTTGCTTTCTTCGAAGGAATTCAGCTGTTTTTTACTTAAAATAAAAAGCTTTTTTAATTAAAACATCCACTATGACATTTTTCGTTGAGAATTTATCTTTTATTTTGGAAAATTTAATTATTTGGTTTAAGATGAACTTTTTTGTTAAAATGACTTGGCATACCAGAAAAATTCAGAAATCTTTTCGAATTTTCTCAAGATTCTTAGAAACATTATGATTATATAATCCTTAAAAAAATCAGTAAAAAAAAAACTAAAAAAATACTTATTCAAAAATTTTATTATATAGTAAAAATGATTTTGCTGCTCAAATCGATAAACTGCACGCAAGCAATTCGAAGATCAGAGTTTTTTTAAAGAGAATTTTCTGAAAAAGTTCTGTAAAGAATGGAATAAAAATGGTAGCAGAAGTAGGAAGGGTAATGATGATGGTAGATTTTTCAGTAACGATAAGTAATTCGAATTCCAGGCTACTCTCTAAAATAGAATTTATACGAGTAAAACTTGATCAAAAAATAAAGAGCAAGGGTAGAAAGGGCACACACGAAAGGAGAATTTTCAATAACAATCAGTCATTTTTTACAGCAGAAGACATACGGTTAGGAGAATACTGTAGGGAGAGACGTATGCCCTGGGTTGACCCGGAAATGGGAGGTTCATAAAATTAATAAGGCATAAATTTCTCGAAATAGCTGGAAGAAAATTACCTTAAGCGTGTTATACCTCTACTTCATTCGTTCGCTACTTCCTCTAGATTCTGTCCCTAGCGTATATGGCTACCAAAGCTGGTACTCCATGTTTTATAATTTAAATACATTGGAAAATGAAAAATGTATGGAAAGTGGCGTTTATGTCTTCAATAAAGTCAACGTTTCCAGAGTGAATCCACTTTATAATTCAGCACTTTAGGATTAAATTGGTAAGTTAACATTTTCACTTTCTGAAAGTAGGAATTTATCTTTGAATAAAAATTGTAAATTGCTGCAGTTTTTTCAAATCTACATTTTCCTGCATCACGAACTTTTTAAAGTTAAATTTTTATTAAATATTAATTAATAATTCTAGTACGCGTTTCCTGATCAAGACTTTAGATGAACACTTTCTACTCTGTCACGTGAAGCTCCTATTGAAATTAAATAATGCCACATTTAAAGAATATTGAGAGAAATATATTTACAGAGGAAAGTTGATAATTATTTGAACAGGTTTGATTTGTGTAATTAATTTGTTCCCTGTATAGCAAAGAAAGTTGTTATTTTCTGGAAATAATGACACAATTAACGGATGCTGAGAGAAGTATTTGTTTGTAAAGGATATTTAGCAATTCTTTTGAACATTTTAATATGATTCAACAATTTCTATTTGATTTTAAAATGTATCCTCCGTAAATCGAGTATGTAATATGCATTTGAATATGTAAATAACACAGAATAAATCAATGATAAAATTTGTTGCAGGAAATTTTTTAGAGGGATAAAGTTTTATTCAGACAACTTCGCGTTTTTCAAAACATATTTGTTGTCATTGAAGAATAAAAGAAAGTTTAACCGACATTTGGCTAAAGCTTATCCTATGAAGTTAATTTTTGTTGCAGCGAATCTTTCATCGGAAATCGATGTAAAATTTATCTTCTGTTTTTTCTGTGAATGTGTAAGATGACACTATTGCCAAATTTGAAGACTTATATCTTCTGGGTTAAGATATTTTGCTATTATTTTAAACAGATAAAACAGATACTTCGGGTTTCAATTGTGTACAGAACTAAGAATTTTGCTGACGTTTTGTGAACATTACAGTTCACTTTTTGAGGGCTAACTTGAAAGTAAAGTGTCAGGTTATGTTGTTCTTGTGAATACTTTTTACGATGCCTGTGACTGGCCAGAGCGCCCCACCGTGGAGACTGGTCGCACCTGATTGGCCAATCCTGTCCTAATTTTTAAATCCGATAGGACGGAAAGCCAAATCGGATTGGTATTATAACCCTTGTCCCTATTGATGTTATTAGGGTGTCTTAAGATTTCGATTTCTTCCATATGTTTTCTTGGACAAATATTGTGTGTGTTTTTCGATGACGGTTGTTTCGTCAAAAAAAATGTTATGTCCTGTTTCGATATGATGTTCAGCTAGTACTAATTGCGTGAAATGTTATAGCCTGACTTTAATGTTTCTTTACACGTTGGCTCCCCGGTTTCGCCAATATAGACTTTTCCACAAAAACAAGGGATTTTATATACTTCTGAATTACTAAGAGGTACCTTTTTGTCTTTAGGGTTGATTAGAAGTTGTCATATTTTCGCAGGTGGTTTTAATATGGTTTGGATGTTGTGTTTGTTGAGAATTCTTCTCATTTGTTCTATGACACCTTGGATGTAGGCAACGACGGTGGTCGTTTTTCTCTCTTTATTAAGTAGGTTGTGTTGACTTGTTTTTTGGGTCTATTTTCTTATTTCTTTATCAATTTATTTTATTGTGTAATATCTTTGTGTTATAATTTGTTTAACGTTTTGTAATTTCTTTTGTAGTTATCCTTCACAGAGAGAAATGGACGACTGTGGTTACTATAACCACATAAATTGAGTTAGGCTAAATCTTGTCACAGGTACAAGAAAATTTAGTCGCACAAACCAACGACAATGGAAGGGTGACTCTAAGATTGGTCACAGTAAGCAGAATAGAAAAAAATTTTCATTTCTGGTCCTGACAACCACGAATCACAGTGCAATTTGTGTTTTACCCAACGAAATAGGCGTTGCGCCGTTGTTTCAGGTAATGAAAATAATGAGTTTCTGGTCACAGCAACCAGAAAATTGTAGGCTTTGCATGAGCAAAGTCTGAAATATATCCTGGTTACTGTAACCAGAATCTATGCTTAGTGGCACCACGAGTGTAGTTTTAAATTTCCCTCGCGCCTGAGCAAAGAAAAACAACCACGTTGCCGTGACTGATTTTTTTTCAACGTAATCGATGTTTACAATCAATACTATTTATTGTGGGTTTTTTATTAAGCTGTCAAATACGATAAGAACAAACATTTATCAACTCATATTCCACCGATTCATATATTTTATTAATAGAATGACTCATATATAACTATAAATGTTGTTCTTTCAAAAAGTTGACTGACTTTACAGTGTGGTAAATATGACCAGAAAATGTGGGTACGATAATAACGATTTGAATTCTCGTTTAACCTAAAAATTGTAGTAAAAGACAAATTTCACTGTGTTCGTCAGGTTACTGTAACCAGGAATTGTTCTCTGTGTTATTTGTTATGGAGACAGCTATGTATACAAGGGAGATCATG
Source organism: Druon quercuslanigerum (assembly GCA_010014905.2). Lineage (NCBI taxonomy): Eukaryota > Metazoa > Arthropoda > Insecta > Hymenoptera > Cynipidae > Druon > Druon quercuslanigerum. The sequence continues at coordinate 11,164 of JAAAKG020081833.1, read as the reverse complement.
ACCGATTGTTTTTGAGATGGATGGTTGTGAGAGAAGGCATGTAGGTATCTGTGTGTATGGGTGGGTTTTCTGTAAACTTCATGTCTTAATGTATTATCAGGTCTTTTGTAAACTAGTACGTCCAAGAAAGGCAATTTTTCGTTTTGTTCAATTTTCATGGTGATCTAAATATTAGGATGTAATCGATTGATGAAATCTAAAAACTTATTTAGTTCATCTAGTCCATGTCCCCAAATGACAAATGTGTCGTCAACGTAACAGAAACAAAATTTCGGTTTAAGCTTGGATTGATTGAAGATTTTGGTTTCTAGATGTTCTATAAATATTTTGGCTATTACATGTGCGATTGGAGATCCCACTGGTACTCCTGAGATTTGTTCATAGAATTGATTGTTTAAAGAGAAGTAAGTATTATTGAGACAGTGCTCTATCAAAGGTATGAGCTCGGAGGGGAAGTTTGAAAAAGATTTAATAATATAAATTGCATCAAAGATTGGTACTTTCGTAAAGAGAGATGTTACGTCGAAACTCACTATGATGTCTTGGCTTTGAATGTGAATCTGTGGTATCTTTTTGATAAAGTCAAAAGAGTTTTGGACGTGAGTGGTAGAGTTTCCTGTGAAAGGATTCAGCTCATTGGTGAGGAAGCATGCTAGTTTTTGAATTGATGAGATTATTGCGCTGACGATCGGGCTGAGTGGAGTGTTCTTCTTTTTGGATTTTTGGGTGTCCGTAAATTCTTGGAGAGAAGGGATTTATTTAGATATTCTTTTGCTGTCAAGTTTAGTCTCTTTTAGAAGGGCTTTTGTTTTACTGACTACTGTTTCTTTTGCGTCCATCATTTTGTTGTTATAGTTTTCTTTATTAATTACTAATGTTGTGTTGCCTTTGTCTGCGGGTAATATTATAACATCTTTATTCCGATTGAGTTCTTTAATTACGGTTTTTTCTTATTTTGTTAAGTTTGAGGAGGGAAGTTAAACTTGGCGTAAACTGTTGGCCGTTCTACGTTGTATGCCACTCTCTTTTTTCAGCTGAAAGAGTACCTATTGTAGATTCCAAATTACTAATGATTTCTACTTTTAGGATTTTGGAGAAAGCTACTGTAAAATTATGTCCTTCATATAAGGCTGAAATCATTTAGTTGCTAACAGGATTTTCAGACATGTTTTTTACTGTGTTAGTGGCGTGTGCCTTACTGGAAGTAATTTGCTCAATTTTAAGTTTTGTTTTTGAAGGAAAAGATCTTGAATCCGTCGGGATTGGTAAAATCAAAAGCGGTCCAATGTAGACCAAATGACAAATCTGATCATTAAATCTATTATTAAGAGCCTAGCTTTTTGAACCTTTTGAACTATGTTATTTATTATTCAGTATTTCATAATCTTTTTAAGCGTACACTCTATATTTTTTAAATAATGAAATTCAATTCCTCTTAGGCAAGTATAGTCCTTTTTTTAAAATTAATTCTCTGTTCTGTTTTATTCATATACTTTTAGCAATATCCACAAGCAAATTATTTTAAATCCACAAATTCCATTAATTGAAGGGAGTAACTTTAAGAAAAAAAAGAATATCCTTAGAGCAATTAAAAATTCAACAAAATTAAAATTAAACTCAATAAGATAAATAATTTGAACTAAATTCAAATAATATATGGTATACGTTCTAAGATTAGGAAATACTGAATATAAGGAGACTTAGTTTGAAAGGTTCGAAGTAACAAGACTTTTCTGCACCTTCCCTATGAAAATCAGCAAATGAATGATTATTAATTGCTTAGATGATTGCAAAATAGTTACAAAAAAGGTGTCAGCACCAAAAACTTAAATGTAAGCCTATTCTGATTTTTGGGGCTGACGCCTTCATTTTTGAGGTCGCTGAAACCGAATCCAGAGCCGGTTCGCTGATGGAACTAAACCGGCTCCGGATACGGATCCAGCAACCTCTAAAACAAAGTAGGGTAAGTCTATTCTGGTGTCTGGGCCTGACAAATTTTTTTTAGTGCAAGTGTGTAACATTACTCTCAACATTATTTAATAATTTCATTAATTGCAGAAAAGAATAACTTTTTACTATTTGAAGAAGTAAAAATTGTTTAAATAATTACCGAATATGTTAAACCAGAAATACTACCCTAAAAATTCATTAACTTTGTATAATTTAGCCCAAAATATAATAACGTTTCACGATTTACATCAATTGATGACATGCTTGAGTCGCTACATTCTACAAAGCAATTTTTGCACCGATTTCATGTCTACGCATAAGAAACCTATATTTCTGAACGCCAGTTGGAACGGAATTGAAGACTGCTTGGCTGCATTAAATCCTATCAAAATCGCAAGAGTGCGTCTTCAGGCCGAGCAAGTCTGTCCAGAAGAATTTTATGGTCTGTGGCTTGAATGCAAACTGAGGGTAAGCCAAGTTGATAGTCGCTTTGCTCGAGTACATTGTTTTATAAGTAAAAAGAAAATATAGAAGATGAAGCTAGAGCACGCAATATTTTAAAGCAATTATGGTTCCGACTAAAAAGGGCGATCAAAATGCAGCTGCTCAAAAAGCGTCCTCTACACATGAAACAGAAGATTGAGAAAATCAGGTAAAGCACTTTATATGTTCAGAGAAAATTTATATAAAAAGTTACTTCATGTGATCCTGAATCATTTTTTTTCAGTACTAACATTACAAGTTATTTAAAATTTCCAAAAATACAAGTTGAGATTTAATAACAATAATGTACATTATGTTTTAAATAAACAAAATTAAGACTTGATTGTTTTGAACGATTTAAAAGAACCTATTTTTAATGATTCTAAGGCGGAAAGAATTATCTAAGAATACTTACAAAAAGTTTTAAGGGGGAAGTATTGTAAAAACGATCTTTTTTCAATAATTTTTTTTCACACAAATTTTTATTTTTAAGTTTAGATTTTTCTATATGTTATTCTACATGGTATGGAGTATAAAAATTTTTTTTTTGGTAAATTTTCGTTGATATCAGGTGGAGATATGGGCAGCCGGAAGACGCCATATTTAAAAGTGGTACCCATGATTTCTCCATTTTGGATCATCTGAAACATACGAAACAAATTTTGTTTTGAAGTACATATGAATGGCTATATAATAACCAGTGACTAAAATAATTCATTGATAAGTAAACAAACAGTGCAACTTTCCATTTTTTTTCTTTTTTTTTGGCTGCTTTTTGTCCCTTATTGTGTCCTAATGTTGTTAAATATCAATGGACAATAATTGTCAAGGGTCATTAGATAGCCATGTCTTTTCTGAGCATTAAAAAAAAATTAGGCAAATTGGCGCAGTCGATCGGCCGGAATCGTGGGTAAAACGCGTTTAAAGATCTTGCAAAATTTTCAATATCATCACCATAGGAATGGTAATCATAATCATTTTTTTATAACCTGAATATTTTATATAATGTTTTTTAGTTCACTGATCACGAATCTGCTATAAGATTGATGAAATTAAATTGTTTAAACAATTTTTATAAATAAATTATCTTTAGTAATGAAACATTGTTCAAGGTTCAAGGGTTTTGTTCAAGATTTTTTTCATGGTGCATATGATTTTCATGGTGAAAGGAGTCAAGAATGACGAATTTGGCATTAAATTCAGAAAAGTAATTTTTTTTTTTAAATTCTTTCGATTAAGTTAAATGAGGGAAAATCATCTTACCTTTAATCAGCGATGCCTGGTCCATACAATCATGCGTCTTCATCTTAGTAAAGATCGTTTGCGCGTGTTGTAAATGTGTTGTTAAAAAAAAGCGGCACAAGTATAAGAGCACGAACAGTGAAAAAATTTTACTGTTAAATTGAAAACACGTTTCTCATCGACACTATAATGCGGCTAGACAAAACATTTGCATTTAGAAAAAGTTAGAGCAGGTACGATAGCCAAAACAAAAGAGTCAACTCGACGCGCCAGGTGTGCGATTCGAGCACTCGAGACCTTGCAGCGAATATCATTTTTAATGACTTTCCAAAAACATCTCAGGTTAAGGAAGATTTGTATATTATTCTTGAGAGTTTAAAGTAACCAAAACTGCAAAAAAAATTTCGATTATTTGAAAAATGTTTACCATACTACCCCCTTAAATCGTTTCATCTTCTCGAAGCAAAAACCTGTCATTGGCCTTAAATATCTAGGGTTTTGAACTTTTTTTTAGTCCGTACGTGAGGATATTCTCGGAGAAAAATTAGCAAAGTTTAAGCAGCAACGATTATTCCCTGAGAAGGTTACTGTATCTTTAATAAGTATCCTTGAAATACTGCTAGAATTCAGAAAAATAGCTCACCTCAGAGAAAAAACAGTATCTTCGAATTCTGGGAAGCTAAAAAATTGAAGAGACCACGCTTGTACAGACTAATCATTGCAGATCATGCTGGGCCTATGACCCAAGTCAGCGTCGAAAGACTTTTTTGGGAATAAACTTAATTTTTTCTTATCTCAGAGTTTGAAAAATAAAATAATATTTTTTTAAAACTGAAGTTCGATAAGACGATAAGGTAATATTCAAAAAGTAGCTAATTTTCTTTTAAAACCAACGCCCTACAACAATGTTAGGTTTCATATACCTGCATCATAAAGCTTTAACCGAAAGTCTAGGTGTTGGGCAGGTCATAATCAGGGAGTGGCAAATGTTCATTTAAAATCAACGCTCTCTAAAATAAAGGTTTTGACACTGGTGGAACATTCAAATTTAACGAAGGTCGAAATAAGGGTTAGGTAAAGATCAGAGAGTAGGAAGTTTTCATTCGAAACGGTGGACCCTCGAGAACATCTATACCAGCTTTACTAAAGTGCACATGCAAGCGTAATTTAGAAAATATTAGTTTTTGATTTTCTTCATGTTTTCTTATATTATAACTTTATTCTATTCACTTATGATTTTTATTATAGACCATACACTTTTATTCCTTATTTTCGATATGCTGCAGGTAATAACGAGTAGCCATGCATTTCGTTACATTACAAATACTGTGTGAACCAGTGAACGTCTTGTTTCAGAGACTCAACATTATCCAAAATAAAAAACGTGCAATAACTTTCAAACATTTTTTTCTAACTGAAATATTTAACAAACTGTATTTTCTCGAATAAACAAATAAGCAGACAAGGTTGAAAAAACTGTGATATAAGGGTCTGGGTTATGTGACGTCAGGATGGAATCCACCAACCGTTTTTTAAACTTTTTAAAAACTAAATTGTAAAAATATATTTTAACTCATAAACTAGAAAAAAAATCTACAATTATTACAGTTTATATTTATTATTAGTATTTATTTAAAATCTGAATTAATTACAAATGAAAATTAACACATCGTCTTCTCTGAAAAAATGTCGACAGAGTTTATCGCGTATTAGTTTGAGCAAAAAAAATTTATGTGATCGATCGCATTGTACTTTACTTGAGTTCTTTGTTAGTCTTCTTCAGTTCACAAGAAAAAAGTACGTTTTTCTTGGGAAGGAACAAGGGTTGTCAGAATCAGAACCTCATCAGGAAAATCTCTGAAGCATATTAGAGGGAGTCTTCACGACCCAGAGACATTTAAATGAAATCTGCGTTTGAAAACAGTCTTCTTAATTTTAACAGACTCTTTAATTGTACAATATAGTTGTTTAAAAATATTCTTTAAGATATTAAGGATTACTCTTTATTTATAAATAGTAATTCATGGACACGCTTGAAGCACGCAATCCATATTACTGGCATTTTATTTCCTATCATTGAAAATATAAACAATTTAAAAATTAGTTTATTAGCAAATTTTAAATATGAAGAGTTTAAGAATTTTCGAAAACAATATTATTTAATTTAGACTAGGTGAAAATTTGAATAGAGGACAATATATTGAATAGAATAAGGATAATTTAAATTACATCATTTTTAAATAAAAGATATGTAAAACTGAATAATATCAATTTAAAGGCATTTTAAATTGCAAAATTCCTAATTTGAAGCTTTCGAAATTTCAAAATTTTAGGCTACGAATTTTATCTAATTTCTCATTCATACTGTTTAAAATTGAACACTTTTATTTTTAATTAAAGACTCGTAAAATTTTATGATCACAGAATCAAACTTTAAAAATAGAGCCATTTTAAATCTTTCACATTTAAAAGAATTCATATAAGAATTTCGATAATTTGATCATTCAAAACTTAAAGATCGCACAATCCTAAGCCTTTTCATCTAAATTCGTTTTTTAAACTTTAGTTTAAAATGAATGATATTTTGCCAAATTTTCGAATAAAAAAATCCATGTTTAATGCTTGTCTGAGTAAAATTATTCGACTTTGTTTCGACTTTTCCTCAGTAAAAATCACAATAATGCAGAAAAAGGTCCTTATCTCCAAAAGGGACCGTTGAAAGATTTTAATTTTGTGCCTAAAAAGTTTTGTATTTTTCAATAAAAAAATCTAAAATTTAAAAAAAAATAAAAAAACCTTTTCAGCACACCGTGTACTTGGTTAAAAGTTGCACTGCTTTTTTTAAAAGTCATTTGTGTGGTTCAAGATTCATCCTTTTCATTTAAGTAAAAAATTAATCATTTTGTGACTTTTTTGTAAAAACTTCGTTCATTTGGTTTAAAAATCAAATTGGATGAGGATTCAACTATTTTGTTAAAAATTGGTCTTATTTGGATGAATTCAATAATTTTTAATTTTTCATCAAAACCTGTAGTAATTAAAATATCACCTGTTACATTTTTTGTTAAAAAATTAATTTTTTTTGAGAATTCGACTAATTGGTTGACGACTAACTTTTTTGCTGAAATTTTGTTTTATACTATCTGAAATTTTTAAAAAACAAACAACCATAAACAACCATACATATGCCATTTCTTATCATAACGCCATGAAAAAAAACTAATCTCTATAAAATGCGATGAACAAAAAAATATCTCAGTAAGCACTGTAAAAAATACATGTCGGTAAACCCGCATCATTGAATGGCCGTAATAAAAAATTTATTTCAGTAAACCCTTCGAAAAAAACACATTTAAAAAACGCCATTTTACGCTGGCTGCGTAAAACATACGATATTAACTTGATATTTATTTATAATTCTTTGCATAGTCCACCAATAATACTTTTTTACCGCAAATTATTATTATGTTTTTTTTTTGAGTAAAACAGTTTAATTAAAAGGTTTAATTAATACGGTCTTTTTTCAGGGTTTTTTTATACGTAAGGTTTCTTTTCACGGCGCTTATAGGAATAAAGTTTTTTCTCGGCATTTACCAATATATATTTTTTTTCTTAGCCTTCTACTGAGAGGTGTTCTTCTTCACGGTGTTTTAAAACAATGTATTTTTCACAGCGACCTAATGAACAATTAATTTTTCACTGCGTCTTTGAAAAAGGTTTATCCTTTCATTAGCCGTACTATATATTATTATTAGCCGTATTAATAAAAGGTTTATCATGAGTATGACCTAATGAATAATTTATTTTTCATGGCGTATTTGAGAAAGATTTATCCTTTTATTAGCCGTATTATTAGTATTAGCCGTATTAATAAAAAATTTATCATAAGTATGGTTTCTTTTCACGGCGCTTATAGGAATAAGGTTTTTCTCGGCATTTAATAATATATTTTTTTTTTCGTAGTCTTCTACTAAGAGGTGTTCTTCTTCACGGTGCTTTAAAACAATGTATTTTTCATAGCGACCTAATGAACAATTTATTTTTCACAGCGTCTTTGAAAAAGGTTTATCCTTTCATTAGCCGTACTAATTATTATTATTAGTCGTATTAATAAAAGGTTTATCATGAGTAAGACCTAATGAATAATTTATTTTTCACGGCGTCTTTGAAAAAGGTTTATCCTTTTATTAGCCGTATTATTATTAATAATATTATTAGCCGTATAATTAAAAGATTTATCCTTTTATTAGCCGTATTATTATTATTATTATTATTATTATTATTATTATTATTATTAGCCGTATTAATAAAAGATTTATCATGAGTAAGACCTAATGAACAATTTATTTTTCACGGCGTCTTTGAAAAAGGTTTATCCTTTTATTAGCCGTATTATTATTATTATTAGCGGTATTAATATTATTATTAGCCGCACTAATAAAAGGTTAATCATGAGTAAGGTTTCTTTTCAGGGCGCTTATAGGAATAAGGTTTTTACTCGGCACTTACTAAAATATACTTTTCTTCGTAGCCTTCTATTGAGAAGTGTTCTTCTTCACGGTGTTTTAAAACAATGTATTTTTTTACAGCGACCTAATGAACAATTTATTTTTCACGGCGTCTTTGAAAAAGTTTTTTCCTTATAGATTTATTTATATAATTGCAAATCAAATTTCAAATTCCATTTTAAAATTTAAAAAAGTGTTTGGGAAGTACTAAATTGTTAGTTTAACTGCTGGAGCCATCTGAGTTTCAGTCTTACTATATTGTCTGACAATAACTGAGAGTTTCTACTAAAACTAACTAGGCTCTCTGGTAAGTTTCCCCTTTATCTTGAAGACTATGAAGCACGTGCCAAGTATATAGCACCCCTAAGAATTGACCACTTCTAGCAAATACGCTCTTCAAAGAAATTTTCTCGATAAAATTTACTGTACTTAAGTCGTATAGAAAAATATTACGACCCAGGAAATCGTGTTTCCCGCAAAATATTCTTCCTCAAGAACACAATTCTTGTTTTTATGGTCTTTTCATTCTTTGCAGAAAATAAATGATGCTTCGTTGAGAAAGTTGTGTTGGTTTTTCACAGTTTTTAAAAAATATGTTTAAATTGAAAAGAAAAAATAACTATAAAAAATAATTGTGTCACATTGAATCAAATGTTTTACACAGAAAGTTGATTTTATTAGGTAGAAGAAAAAGTTCACTTTTTAATTACTGCATCCAAGAAAAACGTGCGTTTGAATCAATTAAACATTTGTTTAAACCTAAATCGAAGTAATAATTTATAAAGTATTCACAACTTTTTTTATACAAATACTCACGTATTTTCTATTAAAAAAATTAAATTTTTGATCACTTTCTATATGCCCTCGAACAAATTGGTATCTTGGCACTAGCATAATTCTGTCGTGAAATGCTCCACTTAAGCAATAGTGTGTCAAAATAAAATAAATTTTGTTTGACCCCTACTAATTTTGCAGAATATTAAAAAGATTAACATTTATGAAAAACCTAAACAATGCACCGCAGACTGCTTCCATTTGCTAATAAATGACTTTACATGTTTCACCTTATTGAAAAAAATTACAGTCAAATTTCTTCAATCTTATTTACGAATAAATCTTAGTTGGAAAGAAAATCATTAAAGAAAAAATTAGTAAAATTTAATTTTTACGATTCAATTTTGTTTAATTGATTCTTCTAATTAAAATTATTTTTTCATTAAAATTTCGTTTCAAGTCACATACTCAACTTTGATTTCACAAATTCAGTTAACAAATAAAGTTATACTTGGCTAAGTTTTTGCTTCCTAGACATTCTTGATGGCATTTTCATTGTTATAAAAAATATTCTGCTTGGATTTTCAGTTTTTGGTCCTTAAAATGAATTTGGAAAGTACTCAAAAAAAACGACTAATAAAAATGCGTTCTGTATTTCAAAATGTAAAAGTGGCACAGCTTTGATGACACCTTTTTTTGTAAAAAAGAACATTTTTTGCAATAAATATTTAAAGTAAGATCCACTTTTTGGTTTATGTAAGTGATAGTTGAGATGTGACAGTATTAGAATAGATAACAAGCAACATATGAATTTTTAGTAGAGTGAAACATTAATGTGGAAGTTGACAACATCAAAATAGCACTAAACTTTAGAATCGAATTTTTCTGGGTTTTTGAAATCAGCTTTGGGCATTGATTCCTAATTTGATGCGAAAATAAAAATTTTCTTTGCAGATATGGAGATGGTGAATAATAGAAAAAATGTTTTGTCCAATAAAATTAACCTTTTTCGAGAAAATGAAAATTATATATCCCGATACCACGAGATGATATACAGTATTTCTTTTTTAAAACGCAAGAAATATCTAATTTTATTAAATTATAACAATGTAATAAAAAATCAAAGCCAAAAAAATTTGTACTAATAAAATCATTAACTAAATTTGGTGTAAAATTTTATTAGTAATTTGTTTAGAAAGGACCGTATGAAAAAATAAATTTTCAAAAAATCCTTTTTCTACACTATGTATCAGATTTTTAAGGATATTTGATGCAGTAAATTCAATTTCAATAAAAGTGTCGTATATCTAGTTCTGCATTTCCAACGATTCTTCATGGAAAACTACTCTTTATATTTGAACACAATTTTTTATATTTTGAGTAACAAAATCGTTATGAGCAATCTTTTTTTGATCTACATACAATCGTTTGAAAAATCATCAAAAATAGAGTGCAGGCCTTAATGTTGGAGAATGTTAATTATTTTATTTGCATCCCGTGTATAAATGTCCCCGGTTGGCACTACTTCAGCAAGGTTTCTGATTGGATCCAGGCTGGGCTACCCCTGGCTGGGTTTAATGAATAGCAACCGGGCGGGAGCCGGCCGGGCTACATTTTTCTCGAATCACGTAGTCCGGAGCCGGCCGTTTACTGGCCGGGTTAACCCTGGTTATATTTCACGTTTAGGAAATAGGCGGGCACTAGTCAGGTTACTATTTATGTAGAAGTTACACATTTTTTAAAAGCCGTGACATTATCAAAGACGTAATTATGGATGCTAGATAAATTATTATTTAAAAAATATAATTTTAAGATTTATAAGATCAGTAAAACAGAAATAAGCTTTTTCAAATTCTTTTAAAAAAATAATTTTTTTTTGAATATATCATTTATCTTTTTGTATAAAACTGTTATCGATTCTGCTATGTGCAACATTAGAAACGTTACATTTTTTATAAACTTCGCTATTTTTAGACAATGTTTAATCTGTACGCTTTCAAATTTACCGCCATATATAGCCCCTACTCCGTCTGGCGTATGCATAGACACTCAGTAATTTTCAGTTCCACACCTGGAACGAGGATGCTAGGTCCATCAAGCTAGCACCTCCACAATCGAAATTTTCAAATGTCTTTGCATCAGAATTTTGGGCTTTTTTTGGGCTATTTTTGGGCCATAGTGCCGATTTTTGGGCTCCACTACTTTTT
>JAAAKG020081812.1:0-16766 GCA_010014905.2 Druon quercuslanigerum | reverse complement strand
TTTTTTGTAATTTAACTAAGTTTAATTAAATCTCGTTTCATAATTTTCATAATCTTATTTTAATATATTAACAAACTGTTGTTATTCGAAAAGATAATATCATATAATAATAAATTAATTTTAATGTGTGCATAAATAATAAAATAAGAGATAAAAATATTTTAACAGGTCATTTTGCAATAATTTTTTTTATTTTAAAACATTTCAAATAAAGAAAAAAAAATGTTTTAAAGCCTAAATTTGTCAAGGATAATGACTCTTTTTGTAATTTAACTAAGTTTAATTAAATCTCGTTATATACATAATAATATTTGTATGTATTAACAAATTATTGTTGTTCGAAAAATTAGTGTTTAATAATAAATAAATAAAAATCATAGAATAAATAATAATAAAATAAGAGATATATATTTTTTCACAGGTTATTTTGCAATAATTTATTTATTTATTTTTTTAAATAAAGGCAAAAGTTTTATTTTAAAGCCAAAGTTTGTAAAGGAAAATTGCCCTTTTTTGGTTATTTTGCTTTATTTAATTAAACTTTGATTCATAATTTTAATAATCTTATTTTTGTATCTTAAAAAATTATTGTTATTCGAAAAATTAATATCATATAATAATAAATTGATTAAAATGTCTGCATCAATAATAAAACAAGAGATAAAAAAATTTTAACTACACGCACTAAATTTAATTAAACCTTTATTCATAATTTTCATAATATTATTTTTATGTATATGACAAAATTAATATAATAATAAAACAATTTAAATCATTGAATAAATAATAAAATAAAATATAAATATTTGTTAACAGGTTATTTTGCAATAATATTTTATTCATAAAAATGTTTAAATCAAGGAAAAATTCAAACTATTTGATGGAAAATTTAACTGTTTAGATGCAAATTAACTCTTTTTCAATATTTTTGTTTTGAACTAAAATTTGACTTTTTTGGTAGCAAAGTCATGTTTTAAAAGAAAATTCTTATATTTTTAATTAAAATTCGTCTTTTTCGGTTGAAAGTTTATATTTTTGATGGCAAATTGAATTTTTTTAAATGAAAAATCAACTATTCGAAAATGTTACTTATAAGGTTGAAAATGAACTTATTTATTGAAATCTTTTTTTAGAGTAAAATTCGTCTATTTAAGTAGAAAAGAAATCCTTTTATTTCCGAATCAAGTATGTAGTTAAAAATTAAATTATTTTGTTGAAAATTTCAGTATTAGATTGAAAATGAACTTTTTTCTTGAAAAATTTTATTATTAGGATAAAATTCGTATTTTTTGGTAGAAAAGTAATCCTCTTGATTACAAATTTTATGTTTTGTTTCTGAATTAAGTGTGTAGTTAAAAATTTAATTGTTTTTTTTTAAATTCAAGTATTAGGTTGAAAACTAAACTGTTTGGTTAATAATTAACTGTTTGGTTGAAAACATATATTTTTTTATTCAAATTCGTCTTTTTTTTAGAAAAGTAACCTTCTTGGTTAAAAATTCTTCTTTTTGGTTTGAATTGTTGATTTTAAAAAACTAATTTTAAGAGAATTACATGAAAAAATCAAAAGATTTCCAAAATTTCCGAAAAAGCATCTGGAAAGTTTTAAAGCAATTTATTTAAATTTTCTATATTTTAAAAATTGGAATAATTTTACAAATGTTTATCTAGAAGTTTAAAATAAATTCAAATATAATTTTAAAATTTAAAAAATAACAAAAAAATTAATTGTATATTTTTGAAGTTTGAAAGGTTTCAAACGAATAAACATTTTGTAAGATTCAGAAAAATTAAAAATGAGTATTTTAAAAAATTGATTCAAAGAAAGTATTTACGAATACTTAAAAAATTTCAAAAGATTTCTATAATTGTGGAAAAAGAATCTAAAAGATTTTAAAGCAATTTATTTAAATTTTCAGAATTTATAAGAATTGGAATGAATTAAAAAGATATATTTAGCAGATAACAAATTTAATAATTTAAAATTCGAAAAGATTTTTGAATCGTTCAAACAAAATTTATATTTTTGACGATTTCGAAATATAATGGGAAAGCTATTCAAGGGCTTCAAAAGATTTCAAAATTAAATAACAATTTTGTACAATTCCTGTGAAAATTTAAAATGATTTTTTTTAAATTAATTTGAAAAGAATATGTATAAAAAATTCCAAAATTGTCAAAAAATAATATGGAAGCTTTTAAGGCAACTTTTTTTTATTTTTTCAGGTTTAAAAAAAATGGTATGAAATGTTTTATAAAGCAACTTACCTATTTTAAAAGTTTTTAAAATTATAAAAAAAAGTTTTCCTAATATTCCTAAAAACTTTGAAACAAAATGTATATTTTTGAAGATTACAAAATAAAATTTTGAAGCTTTTCAACGAGTTTAAAAGATATCAAAATAAAATAAGAATTTTGTACAATGCCTATAAAAATTTAAAATGATTTTTTAAAAATTTGTTTAAATTAATTTAAAGAGAGTTTATTTTTAAAAATTCAAAAAATAATGTGAAAGATTACAAGAAAACTTTGTTTATTTTTCAGGATTTTTCGAATTGAAATTTTGAAGCTTTTCAAGAAGTTTAAAAGATTTCAAAATAAAATACAAATATGGTACAATTTCTATGAAAATTTAAAATATTTTATTTTTAAAGATTAATTTTAAGAACACGTATTTAAAAAAATTTTTAAGTTGTCAAAAAATAATGTGGAAGATTATAGGCAACATTTTTTATTCTTCAGGATTTTACAAAATTGTGTAAAAATTTTGATAAAGCAGCCTAAGGATTTAAAATGTTTTTAAAATAATAAAAAAGTTTTCTTGATAATCCTGGAGGATTTTTTTTTAGCAAAAACGCATTTTAGGTGCATAAATAACAATTAAATAATTATTGATTTAAAACTGAATAAAATTAAAATAATTTAGCTTCTAATTTTAAAAGTGGTTTTTAAAATTTCCATTTATTCTTCAATTTAGAGAATGAAAAATGATAACGTGGAGTTTTATTTTTGCACTAAATCTAAATCTTTGAACTATAAAATACATAAAAAAATTTATTTTGTAGTTTAACGTCACTTAACTTAAAATTAATCAATTGCAAAGTGTCAATATCTTTTATTTTATACGTGTAAATAATTTAGCGTTTTAATATAAACATTTAATTATAAAATGTTTAAACTTGGATTTTAAATCTTTAAACTTTAATTTTAAATGTTTAAAATTTAAGATTTCCACTTTGATCGCTTTAATTTGCAGTTCATTTTTTATTATTTCAAATAAACAAATTATTAGCTTTAGGAGATCCGATTTTTTAATCTCATTTACAGGAAAAATATTTGCAAACTAAGAAATGACCAGGATTTTTTTTTAATTAACGACCACCCTGTATCAAATAAATTATTTTTTAATTTTTTAGTTTAATAATTCTGTATTTTGTTTTTAGAGCGACCGTTGAGGATATAAAGCAACATTTTTTACAAAAAGTCAGCGACGTTGTTAGTGTTCGAATTCCGACTCATCCAGGAAATAAGAAACCGCGTGGTTTCGCTTATGTCGAAGTTTCGAATAATGTGGATTATGAGGTAATAAAAAAGTTTTTTTATTTATAATTGCTGGGACCTACAGTTTTGCAAATTTCGGACTTAAAAAAATTAAATTTTATGGAAAACAAGGTTCACAGGCTAAAATATTATCTAAAAATCGGGAAAATGACCAGATTTCTCAAGAAAATTAGAGTAATAAATTCTTTTTGTTAATATTAATTTGGATATTATATTAAATTTAATTTAAAATTACCACCTCTTTTGAAAATTGGACTGTTTTATGTAGAAAATTCGACTTTTTGGTTTGAAAATTCAAGAATTTAGTAGGAAACTTAGCCGCTAGGGTAAAAATTTAACAGTTTGTATTTTTTTTTTTTTGTAGAAAATGCAACTTGAAATTTATTAATATTTTTTTTGTTGAAAATTATTCTTTGTTGGTTAAGGATTTAACTATTTTGTTGAATATTCAACTGAAATAATGTAATTACAAGACACAAAAAATAATTTTCTTGGTTAAAAAATATTTTGTTGGTGTTAAAAATTCATCTATTTGGTTGAAAATACCATTGTTTTCTTGAAAATTTAGTCATTTGGTTGAAAATTTAACTATTTGGTTAATAATTAAATTTTTTGTTTAAAAACTGATTTTTTTAAATTAAAAGTCCTCTTTTTTTGTAGAAAAGTAATACTCTTGGTTAAAAATTCTGCTTTTTGTGTTATAATCATCTGTGTAGTTGAAAATTTAATTATTTTGTTCAAAATTCAATTACTTGATTAAAAATTAAATTTTTTTATGAAAATATATGTTTTTGAGTTACAGTTCGTCTTTTTTTTATAGAAAAATTATCCTCTTGGTTCAAAATTTAACTATCTGGTTGAAATTTGATTTTTTTTCTTGAAAATTGAACTGTTTACTTCAAAAATGAACTATTTTGTTAAAAATTAACTTTTTGGTTTAAAAATTAGTTTTTATTAGTTTTTTTTTTTATTAGTTAAGAATTCATCTTTTTGGTTCGAAATTTAACTATGTGATTGGAAATTCAACTATTTTGTTGAAAATTCGTCTGTTTTGGTAGAAAAGTAACTTTTATTGGATAAAAATTCTTTTTTTATTAAAAATTTAATAGCTTTCTTGAAAATTCATAACATTGATGAAAAATGTGGTTTGGAAATTATGTTTTTTTAATTATAATTCCCACTTTTTTGGTAGAAAAGTAGTCTTTTTAGTTAAGCATTCTTTTTTTTCAATCAAAATTCAACTACGTAGTTAAAAACCCATTTTTTTGGTTAAAAATTGAACTATTTAGTTAAAATTTGTGTTCTTTCTTGATTGAAAAAATTTAAATAAAAACTTTTGTTAAAAACTCAACTGTTTCGTATAGAAATTTCGATTTATTTTTTGCACAAAGATTTAATTAGTTTGGTACAAAATTCCAAAATTTGCTGATTTTTCGTAGACAATTAACCTGTGTTGGTTGACGTTTAACTATTTTATTAAATATTCAACTGAAATAATTAAATTTCAAAAGAAAAAAATTTTCTTACAAAAAAAGTCATTTGACTTTTAAGAAATAAAAAAGTATGTTTTTAAACAAATAAATTAGACTTAAATCGAACAAAAAAAAAAGAGTTTTTTTCAAAATTTTCAAAACATAATGTAAAAGCTTTTAGGGTAACTTTTTTTATTTTTAAAGATTTTTTTTTAATTTTTGAAACTTTTTTTAAAGTAGTTTAAAGGTTTGAAAATTGTTTTAAATATGAAAAAAGTTTTCTGGATATTCCTGGAAAACTTTCTAAAAATTTTTAACAAAATTTACATTTTTGTCGATTTTGAAATAAAGTTTTGCAGCTTTTCAAGGAATTGAAAAGATTTCAAAATAAGTAAGAATTTTGTACAATTCCTGTGAAAATTTAAAATATTTTATTTTTAAAAATTAATTTTAGGAAAATATATATTTTTTAAAATTTTCAATTGTCAAAAAAGATTGTGGTAGATTATAAGACAAGTTTTTTCATTCTTCAGGATTTAAAAAAAATTATACGAAAATTTTAATAAAGCAACTCAAGGTTTTTAGAAGTTTTTAAAATAATAAAAAGTTTTCTCGATGTTTCTAAAGAAATTTTTAGTTATTTTTTTATTTTTCAAACCAAATTAGTGAATTTAAGAGAATATTACAAAGTTTTGGAAATTATGAATAAATAAGACTTGAATAATTATTAATTGTAATGTTTGATCCGTCAACTAAACAAGATTTTAATTCAAAATAAAAATATACGAATTTTCAACAAAGTAGTTGAATCTTCAACGGAAAATACGAATTAAAAAAATCATTTGACTTTTAAGAAGCAAAAAAGTAAAGTAAAGTAATTTTTAAACAATCAGTTAAATTATGTTGAAAATTATTCTTTTTGGTTTGATAATTCATCTTTTGGTGGAGATTAAATTATTTTTTAAATGCAAGTAGGTTGTTTGAAAAGTAGTTTTTTCTTATATAAGTTTTTTGTTGTCGAAAATTAATTTTTAACTAAAAATTTAGCTATTAATTAATTAATTTTTTAGTTGAATTTGACTTTTTTAAATTTTAATTTAGCATTTTTTTTGCGTGTAATATCAACGAATAAATTTTTCTTTTATATTTCATGTTATATGGTTTGAATTACATTACTTTGTTTTTTAATTAAAAATTAATTTTTCAACTAAAAAATAAAATTCTTCACGAAAAATGTAATATTTGATAATTGAACCAAAGGAGATTTTAATTTTAAATAAAAAACAGGATTATTCATTCAAAAATGACGAATTTCCATCAAAATAGTGGAACCCATTACGAAAAAGACAACTTTTCAAACAAAATAATTTAATTTTCATTCTAAAAAGATTTTACAGTAAAAAATAGAAAAAAATTTAACCAGATTGTTTGACATTTTAACAATAAAGTTATTTTTTCAACAAATAGTAAAATGTCTCATCCAAGAAACTGGAATTCTAAACAAAAATGTAATATTTAATATTTTAACCAAAAAGGATTTCAATTATAATTCAAAAACAGGCCAATTCATACAAAATTGACGAATTTTCATCAAAATTGTTTAATTATCAAAAAGAGATTTTTTCAATAAAATTATTTAATATTCAATCAAAGAAGGGTTTTTTAGTCAAGAAAGAAAAAAGATGATTTTGAAACAAATAGTTCCTTTCTTTAAACAAAAAAATTATATATTTTAACCTGAAAATGTAAATTTTCAAGAAAAAAGTTTATTTTATACTAATTAGTTAAATTTTCCATTGGAATGTTTGAAATTTCAAAAAAACAGTTTAATTATTTAACGAAATTGTTGAATTTTTAACCGGAAAAATCAGTTTTCAAAAAAAAAGTCTATTTGCAACTTCTTACTGAAACTTTTTACCAAAATGTTTGATTTTTCAACGAAACAGTTGCATCTTGAATCAGATAGTTAAATGTTGTAATTAAAAATCAGAATTTTGTGATCTAGAAGATTGTTTTTTAACTAAGGAAAAGAATTTTTAGCAAAACATTTGAATTTTCTAACGAAATATTTGAATTTTGAAACAAACAGTTTTATTTATAAACGAAAAAGACGGATTTTTAACACGCAAAAGGATTTTTCATGAAAAAAATCCATTTTCAACTACTTACTTAAATTTTTTAACAAAATGTTTGAATTTTTAAGAAAACAGTTGATTTTTAAGCCAAATAGTTCAATTTTTAAACAAAACAAATTAATTTTTAAACTGAAAATGTAAAATTTCATGAAAAAATTTAATTTTTACTTAAATAGTACAATTTTCTATTAGCATGGTTGAATGTTCCATAAAACAGTTTAATTTTTTAACGAAAGAGAAGTTTTAACCGGAAAAACGAGTTTAAAAAAAAGTCCATTTTTAACTTCTTAGTTTAATTTTTTATCAAAATTTTTTGCATTTTCAACAAAAAAATTTGAATTTGAGCCAAACAGTTCAATTTATACACCAAAAAAATTAATTTTTAACCTGAAAATGTAAGTTTTTATGAAAAAACTTAATTTTTACTGAAATAGTTCAAATAGGAGAATTTTTAACCGAAAAAAACAGTTTTAAAGAAAAAAGTCCATTTTCAACTTCTTACTGAAACTTTTTACCAAAGTGTTTGAATTTCCATCGAAATAGTTGCATTTTGGAACAGATAGTTAAATTTTGTAATTAAAAATCAGAATTTTGTGATCAAGAAGATTATTCTTTAATTAAGGAAATGAACTTTTAACAAAATATTTGAATTTTCTACCAAACAGTTTTATTTATAAACGACAAAGAAGAATTTTTAACACGAAAAATGAGTTTTCAAGACAAAAGTCCATTTTCAACTACTTAATTAAACTTTTTACCGAAATGTTTGAATTTTCAAGAAAACAGATGAATTTCGTGCCAAATAGTTCAATTTTTAAACCAAAAAAATTAATTTTTAAACTGAAAATGTAAATTTTCAACAACAACAAAAATAATTTTAACTAGTTAAATTTTCTATTAGAATGGTTAAATTTTCAATAAAACAGTTTAATTTTTTAAACTAAAAAGGAGAATTTTCAACCCAAAAACTGAGTTTTTAAGAAAAAAGTCCAGATAGTTAAGTTTTGTAATAAAAACAGAATTTTGTAATGAAGATTATTTTTTAACAAAGGAAATAAATTTTTAAGAAAGCAGTCGAATTTTCTACCAAAATATTTAAATTTTCAACAAAACATTTAAATTTTTAACCAAAATTTAATTTTAAATAAGAAAAATTCGAAGTGAATTTTTAAGCAAAATCGATGAATTTTAAAGAAATAAAAAATAAATATTTATTAAAGTAGTGTTACTTTCAACCAAGTAGTAGTTAAATTTTGAACCAAATACTTCTGAAACCAAAATATAAATTTTCAAGAAAAAATTTTTCAAGTAAATTGTTAAATTGTTGCAAAATGGTGAATTTTTTAACATAACAGTTAAATTTTTTAACCAAAAAGATGAATTTCCAACGAATAAAAAATATGAATTTCTAACAAAATAATGCCTCTTTAACCACTTAGTTGAAGTTTGAATAAAAAAATATTTTATTTTTAATTCGAAAACAAAAAGGCAATTTGTGAAACAAAATAATTGAATTTTTAACAAAAAATGATTTTTGAGTTTCAAAAAAAGGAAAAAAATGTAATCAAATTCTTGAATTTTCGAGCCAAGAACACAAATAGTAACGCAAAAATCAGTTTTAACAAAACAATTTAATTTTGAACCAAATACATTAATTTAAGAGAAAAAAATTTGAAGGAAAAGTTAATTTTCAACTAAATTTTTAAATTTTTTCAAAAAAATGGTTAAATTTTTAACAAATAGTTACATTTTTAAACCAAAAAGGAGAATTTTAAACCCGAAAATGTGAGATTTCAATAAAAAAGTTCATTTTCAAATAAATAGTTCATTTTCTACCAAAATTTTTGAATTTTGAAACAGATAAGTAAATTTAAAAATAAAAATAACTTTTTAACCATAAAAATTAATTTTCAACGAAAAAAAAGAATTTCTAACCAAATAATTAAATTTTCAACAAAGTATTATTTTTTTATTCAGAAAAGAAAAAAATGTAAATAAATTATTGAATTTTCGAGCCAAAAGCGATTTCAATTTTAATTAAAAGACATTTGAATTGAAACAAAAAGACCATTTTTAACAATAAAGATGAATTTTCAACGAAAAAAAATGTAATAATTAACTAGTTAAACAAAAAAATATTTTTCTTTTAAATCGATAACCAAGAGACTATTGTCCAAAAAAATAATTGAATTTTGACAAAAAATTATTTTTTAGTTCAAAAAAGAACAAATATTTGATCAGATTATTGAATATTAAAGACAAAAAGTCACATTTTAACGCAAAAATTTACATTTTTGAGAATAAAAGTAACACTTAACCAAATAGTTAAATTTTCTGCAAAAATATTTAAATTTCGATCCAGTTCGTTAAATTTTTTTTAACCAAAATGGAAAATTTATAAACAAGATCTGATTTTCAACTCAAAAAATGAACTTTTAACAAAACAGTTAAATTTTCAACGAAATTGTTCAAATGTGAAGTCAAAAAGACAAATTTCAGACCCAAAAATACAAATTTTCAAGAAAAAATTGTATTAATTGATATTTCAACCAAAAAAGATATTAATTTTGTACGCAAAACAGTCAAATTCAACCAAAAATAATAATTATTAACAAATTAATGGATTTTTCAACGCAAAAAGACAAGTTTATAAAAAACTTTTAAATTTTTGACGAAATTTATCAATTTCCAAATAAAAAAGCGAATTTTGAACCTGAAAATATCAGTTTTCAGGAAGAAAATTTCTGTTCTAAATATAAATATAAATGTTTATTTTTTTCTCAAGTTTTTCCCTTTTTCGTGACAAAATTACCTTATTTTTCCTTTTGTTTGAGCTCTTTTTGCGCTTTAAACCTAGATATTTCTATAATTATAAAATAGAAAAAATTACAACATGCGTAATTCAAAAATCTTTTATTTAAAAAATTTTCCATTTTAGATTTTTATTTTTAATTTAAAGAATTTTTTAATGCAGTTTTAAAGACTTTAATCATTTAAAATTAAAAGCGTTTGAACTTGAATTTATAAAAAAAATTATTTATTAACTTTAAATATAAATAATTTTGTTGTATTATATTGTTTCGGTGTAAAATGTTCAATTTTTAACCTATTTAATTTTACATTTTTTAATGGAGAAAAAGAAGTATTGTTTATTATTTAGCAATATTTGACTGCATTTTTTGACATAGAAAGCCTTGAATCGTTAAAATTTTGTTTCTTCTTTTTAGAAAATGGTTAATTTTTAAGTTTATAAATTTTATATATTTATAATTATGATTTTTCTTTAAAAAAAGAAGTTTAAGTTCTAAGTGAAATGATTAAAAGTAATTTAAACGAAGTGTGTATGCAGGGAAAATTCGACTATTCGTATCGAAATTTCGTCGCCTAATTTAAAATAAAAATATAAAACTTTAAAATTTTAATTTTTAATTTAAAATCCTAATTTTTCAAAAAAAAAAAAGGATTCTTGCAGATTTCAAACAAAAAATTTAGAAGCTTTTTAAGTATTGTGAAGCGCTTCAAAAGAATGAAAATATTTTATTAACATTCCTAGGAAAATTGAAAATGGTTTTTCATTTTGAAAATTATCTCAAGAGAAATATTTAAAAATATTTCCAAAATGGTCAAAAAGGAATCTGGATTATTTCAAAGAAAGTTTTAAAAAATTTGCGGAATTTTCTAAAAATTTCAGGATAAATTCGAATGATTTGAAAAAAATTTCAACTTCTAGATTTCTCAAGATTTTGAAATAAAATTTCGAACCTTTTCAAGAATTTTAAACTATTTAAAATAAATATAATTCAGCTTCTAATTTAAAAATTGTTAAGTTGAAAAAAAATATATTTTCAATTATTAATGTGTCTAGCTTAAAGTTACTTAAAATAATATAATTTTGAAATTTTTAAAGTTCAATGATTGATTCTTTAATTTAGAGCATTGAAAATAATAACGTGGTGTTATATTTTTGGAATAGAATCTGAATCTTTGAACTCTATAATTTATAAAATATTAAAATTCTAAATTTTGAAAATTAAATATATAAATAAAATTATTTAATTTAAATTAAAAGTAAATAATAAAAAATTACTTATTTAATTTAAATAAATGTTGCAGATCTGCATTTCATTTAAACTTTTTTAATTGAAAAGTTTTAAGAGTTCCACTTTTTGAATGCCTTAATCTGTAGTTTCTTTTTTATGAGTTAAAATGGAAAAAAAGGTTTAGTTTAGAAACTTAGTTCAAATAGTTACATTTTTAAACTTAAAATAAGAATTTTTAAACAAGAAGATTAATTTTCTTCCAAAAAAGACAAATTTTTAATAAAACAATTGTACTTTTGATTAATATAATGAATTATAAAACCAAAAACACCAAGTTTTAACCCGAAACTAGTTAAATTTTCACTCAAAAAGATTAATATTTAAATAAAAAATTAAATTTTAAAGTTCAATTAAATTTTCAGTTAATACATTTATTTAAAAACAGTTACATTTTCAATAAATATTTTTTCAAAGCAAGTGAGGAAATGCATGAATCTTTAAACAAAAGTTTAACTTTCAAAAAGATGGAATCTTTAAAATTTTAATGAAAAATTTTTTACAAAAAAATAACCTACTAAGAACAATTGAAAATATAGTTTAATATCTAAGCAAAGAAAGGAGATTTTTCAACCAAGAAGATTAATTTTCTTCTAGCAAAGACAAATTTTTAATAAAACAGTTGAACTTTTGACTAAATTAATGAATTATCAAACCAAAAATTAGGAAATTACGAAATACATGAATCTTTGAACGAATGTTGAATTTTCGAAACGATGGAATCTTTAAAATTTAAGTGAAAAAATTTTTATTGTTTAAACTTTTTACCAAAATGTTTGAATTTTCAGGAAAACAGTTGAATTTTAAGACCAATAGTTCAATTTTTAAAGCAAAGAAATAATTTTTCAAATTGAAAATGTAAATTTTATACGTAAAAAATAATTTTTAATTAAATAGTTCAATTTTCTATCATAATGGTTGAATTTAAAAAAAAAGTTTGATTTTTAAACGAAAAAAAAAATTTTAACTCGAAAAATGAGTTTTCATTTAATAAATTCATTTTAAAATTGTTAAATTTTCAACAAATATTTTTTCAAAGAAGTTACGAAATACATGAATCTTTAAACAGAAGTTGAATTTTTGAAAAGATAGATTCTTTAAAATTTTAGTACAAATTTTTTTATTACTTAAACTTTTTACCAAAATGTTTGAACTTTCAAGAAAAAAGTTGAATTTTGAGCTAACAAGTTCAATTTTTAAAACAAAAAAATAATTTTTAAACGAAAAAAGAATTTTTAACCCGAAAAATAAGTTTTCATTTAATAGATTCATTTTAAAAATAGCTTAATTTTCAACAAATATTTTTTCAACGAATTTACGAAAATACATGAATCTTTGAACGAAAGTTGAATTTTCGAAAAGATGGATTTTTTCAAATTTGAGTAAAAAATTTGTTACAAAAAAGTAACAAACGAAGAGCAATTGAAAAAGTAGTTGAATTTCTAAGCAAAAAAAGGAGATTTTTCAACCAAGAAGATTAATTTCCTATGAAAAAAGACGAAGTTTTAATAAAACAATTGAACTTTTGACTAAATTAATAATTGTCAAACCAAAAACGCGAAGTTTTAACACGAAACTAGTTAAATTTTCACTCAAAAAGATTAATATTCAAATAAAAAATTAAGTTTTCATTTAATAAATTCCTTTAAAAAATAGTTAAATTTTCAACAAATATTTTTTCAAAGAAAATAAGGAAATACATGAATCTTTAAACAGAAGTTTAATTTTTGAAAACATGGAATCTTTAAAATTTCAGTGAAAAATTGTTTACAAAAAAATAACCAACTAAGAAAAATTGAAAATATAGTTTAATATCTAAGCAAAAACAGGAGATTTTTCAACCAAGAAGATTAATTTTCTTCTAAAAAAGACAAATTTTTAATAAAAAAATTGAACTTTTGACTAAATTAATAAATTATCAAACCAAAAAACACGAAGTTTTAACCCGAAACTAGTTAAATTTTCACTCAAGAAGATAAATATTCCATTAAAAATTAAATTTTAAATGTAAATTAAATTTCCATTTAATAAATTCATTAAAAAAATTGTTGCATTTTCAAAACATATTTTTTCAAAGAAAATAAGGAACAGAAGTTAAATTTTTGAAAAGATGGAATCTTTAAAATTTTAGTGAGAAATTTTTTATTACTTAACTTTTTACCAAAATGTTTAAATTTTCAAGAAAACAGTTGAATTTTGAGTCAAATAGTTAAATTTATAAAGCAAAAAAAAAATGAATTTTTAAACTTGAAATGTAAATTTTCAATAAAAAAAATAATTTTTAACTAAATAGTTACATTTTCTATTAGAATGGTTGAATGTTCAAAAAAAAAGTTTAATCTTTGAACGAAAAAAGAGAATTTTTAAGCCGAAAAATGAGTTTTCATTTAATAAATTATTTTAAAAAATAGTTAAATTTTTAACAAATATTTTGTCCAAGATTTTACGAAATACATGAATCTTTGAACGAAAGTTGAATTTTCGAAACGAAGGAATCTTTAAAATTTAAGTAAAAAATTTGTTATTGTTTAAACTTTACCAAAATGTTTGAATTTTCAAGAAAACAGTTGAATTTTTAAACCAAAAAAATAAATTTTCTAAACTGAAAATGTAAATTTTCAACAAAAAAAATTTTTGTAACTAAATAGTTAAATTTTCTATTAGAATGCTTGAGTTTTAAAAAAAAGATTAAATTTTTGAACGAAAAAAAATTTGTAAGCCGAAAAATGAGTTTTCATTTAATAAATTCAATTAAAAAATATTTAAATTTTCAAGAAATATTTTTTTCAACGAAATTACGAAATATGTGAATCTTTGAACGATAGTTGAATTTTCAAAAAGATGGAATCTTTAAAATTTGTCAAAAAATTTTTATTACTTAAACTTTTTACCAAAATGTTTGAATTTTCAAAAAAACAGTTAAATTTTAAGCCAAATAGTTTAATTTTTAAACCCAAAAAATTAATTTTATAAACTGAAAGAGTAAATTTTCAAACAAAAATTTTTTTTTAGCTAAATAATTAAATTTTCTATTAGAATGGTTGAATTAAAAAAAACGTTTAATTTTTAAACGATAAAAGAGAGCTTTTAAGCCGAAAAATGAGTTTTCATTTAATAAATTCAATTAAAAAATATTTAAATTTTCAACAAATATTTTTTTCAACGAAATTACGAAATACGTGAATCTTTGAACGATAGTTGAATTTTCAAAAAGATGGAATCTTTAAAATTTGTCAAAAAATTTTTATTACTTAAACTTTTTACCAAAATGTTTGAATTTTCAAAAAAACAGTTAAATTTTAAGCCAAATAGTTTAATTTTTAAACCCAAAAAATTAATTTTATAAACTGAAAGAGTAAATTTTCAAACAAAAATTTTTTTTTAGCTAAATAATTAAATTTTCTATTAGAATGGTTGAATTAAAAAAAACGTTTAATTTTTAAACGATAAAAGAGAGCTTTTAAGCCGAAAAATGAGTTTTCATTTAATAAATTCAATTAAAAAATATTTAAATTTTCAACAAATATTTTTTCAACGAAATTACGAAAAACGTGAATCTTTGAACGAAAGTTGAATTTTCAAAAACTTTAAAATTGTAGTGAAAACTTTTTTTTACAAAAAAGGAAATTATTTAAAGAGTGAAATTCGAATAAAGCGTTTGAATATTTAATCAAATTGTTGAATTATAAAACCAAAAAGACGATTTTTAAAAGAAAATGTTAAATTTTCGGCAAAATTTGTAAATTTTCAAATAAAAACGTAAATTTTCTGCAAAATATATATTTAAATTTTAATATAAATAAAATAAAATAAATTTTAATAATGATCAGTTTTTTTAAAAAATTAATTTTTCAACATTGCTTCAAATAACGTTATTTAAACATTTTTAAGGTTCATTGATTGATTATTTACTTTTGAGCATTGGAAATGAAAACGTGGATTTATATTTTTGGAATTGAATCTGAATCTTTGAACTCTATAATAATTTATAAAATTTAAAATTCTAAATTTTGTAGAATTGAAAAGTGTTATTAACTTTTATTTTTTATGTGTAAATTATTGAGCATTTAAATAAAAGGTTTCTGCATTATAAAAATTGTATAATTAAAATTCAAGAGTTAAATTAATTAAATTAAAATAAATTAAATTTCGATTGCTTTAATTTGTCTTTTATTTTTTTATTACTACAAATGGATTAATTTTTAGATTTAGAGTTCAAATTTAAAAATTTTATTAACCGTGAAAAATGTTTTCAGCCCGGGGAAATTACCGGGATTTTTTTTTCTTTGATTTGAATTGAGTTATGGAATTATTTTTGTAACCCTTTTATTATTATGTTTTACAGAAAGGGCTCTCACTGCACCAAACATCTCTTCAGGGCTTCAAGTTAAACGTAGAATATACGCAGACTGGCTCGAAGAATATAAAAAATAAGCAGGAATTGGTGGCAAAAAATAAAAAGTTGCACGCTATTCGCAAAGCGGGAAAACTGGCCGGTAGCAAGAAAGAAAGTCATAAACGCAGCTTCCGCCGAAATTTTAAAAATAAAATCCAACAACCCCGGAAAGTGTAAATGACTTTTTTTCGCTTGTTTTTTTAACTATTGATCACAAGATAATATTATTATTATTTTCCCTAATATTCAATTTACCGAAAATCATTTCACCGAATAGCAATTTTTTTATCTTTTTTGTTTTATTACTCTTTCTTCGTATTTTGATTTTCTAATTTTTATTATTTTTTAGGTTTAATGAATTTTAGGTTAGAAAATAAGATAATAAAAATTACAAAATTAAAATAAAATTAGAAAATAAAAATTAATTTAAAAAATAAAATTGAGGTAAATTGGTAATTAGGATAAAACAAAATTATAGAAAATTTGCTATTCGTTCTATTGATTTTAGGTAAAATGAATATTAGGGAAATTAGAAATTGGGAATATTCATGAACCTAAAAACTTTTTATTCCGTTTATTATACTTATTTAAGTACGCAAATCTTGGAAATTAAAAAAAAAAAACAAGAACCGAACGAGCAAAATTGCACAAGATTCTCTTAAATTTCTGCATTCAAATATAAAAGAATACAAAAAAGAAGAAAGAGACATTTAAGAGCGGAGTCGTTGGATTTTTGATTTTTTTATTTGTTTTAATTTCCAAGAATTTCTTAGTTGAATGTGAATGTTTTACATTGAAGGAGAATTTATTTTCTGATTAATTCTGAATTTAAATTCGTAAATTTTAATACTTATTGTACAGTTTTTCAATATTCCTACTATTATTGATATTTCTGATTCTTCGTAATTTGAAAATATACATTTATCACATTTCATGTAAAAATGTAGGTTTTAGGAATAGAAAACAATTTCTAATAAATGAAAATGTACGTAATACGATTTCATTTTTTTTTTAACCTTAATCTACTATTTTCCAATTAAAATTTATAGAGAAACAATTGTCGAGAATATAAAGTTCCAGTATATGCGGCACTTCTCATTCTCGAC